>JAVXUO010001359.1:0-208954 GCA_033065855.1 Escallonia rubra
TAAAGGGTGAGACAAAAATGGTCAGATTTTGAAACACCCTGAAAAGAAATAGTGGACAAAATATTAATGAACGAGAAGAGTATTTCTAGACTATTTCAAAGAAAACTAGTTTGATGGAATGGAAATTACAGAAGCTTGTCATGTTACAGTAAATAAATGAAGTCATACTTGCATTCCGTCTCTCCCTTCAATAGACAAGCTACGGAGGAGTCTAATCTTTGGAGCTTGGAACGAGATCATTTGAAGTTCTGTTTTCCCATCTATGGCCATCAAGGAACTGAAATTCTCCTGTAGTTACAAAAATCAGAGGTAAGCATAAAGAGCAAAAATGGGGAAGATGAAACAGCAGATTATGATGACCTAAGATGCACCTGTAAACTTGATTCTTATCAAGTACCAGGAAGAAAAGGACCACAATGCAAGAAGTCAGAAACAATTAACTCTAATATGCATGTACAATACCCTTAACAATGGTTCTACTCTAGTTTCCGTTTCAATTCAGAAATACTTCCTTTGGGCTGGTAAGTTTTTATCCTAGGGTATGGTGAGATGTACTCCTAAACAAGCACATAAGGCATATATCTCTCCGCTCTTGGTCCCGTCCCATCTCTTCAACCCTCCAAAATTAAACAAAAATCAGAAAACTTGCCATCAACTCAATTCTTTTTTTAAACCAATCTACTGTAGTTCCACAACTGCCTATGGCCTGCAGTACAGTATTGACAACACGAAACGAATAAAAAGAAAATAGAGACCTTCGACTTTAAAGTACTAACTGCAATGGAAACTGTTACGGTGTCTTGTATCCAGCGAGACAGATCCCAAGTTCCTGAGGAAGGCCAAGGCCAAACAGGAGAAGTTTTGTGACTGGTTTGGTATACGTGACCCGATTTGTTTCTAATATGCATATATAAGACGTGATACAATTAGTTCTTAGGTAGATCTCATTCAGTCCTAAGTGACTTATAGTGACATCTCTTTGTGCTTTATCCCATGCTTTGCTTCCCTGTGGAGGTAGGGTTTGAGCCGAACCATGTTTCTTTTTTCTTTTTTGATAAGTAAATTTTTTGACAAAAACCGCCATACCAAACCATGTTACGCTTTTGTCCCCTAATTTTCACTTACATTACGGCCTGTGATTGTTTTTTGATCTTGGGTCTGTTATCTTGCTAGTAGAAATACTGAAACTAGGGATTAAGTGCCTATATCACTTTGGTGATCCAAAGCAACAGAGACTTCGCCAACTTAACTAGTAATAAATAAGGAAAATAGATCAGTTTATTGAAAAACAAAGTTCATATTAACCTCAAATCGTGTATGTATACAAAAGAAAATTTAAGAAAACACTTTTTAATTTCATCACAAACTCAATATAAGAATAACTTCATGAATTTATGACACGGAATCCTTGTCTCGGGTCTGTATCCAAGCAAGCGCCAAGGCCATGAATTTGAACAATCAGTAGTTATTAGATCTTGTTAGAGTTGGCATAAAGAATCCAATTTGGCTTTTGCTCACCTTTGCCTGACAAGTAACCATTCAGTAGAAAGGTCAAAAAACGGAGCAAACCCAAGTACACATTAGGTATACACCAAAGCAAAACAGCATTACGGTTCCGCGTATAGGCTGGCCGTTTAACAATATCATAGTTTGTAATGTTCAACATTTGAAGCGAGAGTGAAAAGCACTAACAGATCCAAAATCTTCACTGAGAGAGGTGTAGCCTACTTATTTGTACACAATGTCAAAGCAAGCACCTCCACAGTTAAAAATGGATAGCAAGATCCTAAGGGCCTGTTCATTTTACCATATTCAATTCTCATTTTTGTAACGATGACCAAAAAGATTCGTTTTGTCGTGTACTTGTACCATTTTCTGTTTTTGTTTTGGAAAAATCTCACTCAAACAGTGAGAAAATGTGAAAACACCTCATAATGTCAGACAATATCCTACCCAATGTCAGGAAAAGGTTCATCATCAAGCGACTATTCACCTTTTTTCCCCTTAATGTCACATCACCATTAAAGCACACCCTCCCTCATCCCTCTCTCTCTCTTCATGTCTCACATTAATACACTTCTTATCACATGATCATGACACGTGGCCCTGTTGTGGTACTTTTTAAGGGAAAACAAGGGTAGCATGGTAAATGTCCGTGTCATGATCAAAATGTTTCATCGTACACGATTTGGCCAAAGAAAGTGACTGAAAATGTTGTAAGTACACAAAGCACTCATAAAAGTAGATAGAAAAAAGCTGGCCAAGATGCTAACACTACACGACCATATTTCCTAACTACATACAAAAATTAATGAAAATAAGAAAGGAAAACACCAAAAAAAAAAATGGTAAACAAATAGGCTCTAAATATCTTAGAACGCCCAAATTTTAAATAACTTTGGGAAAAAAGATTAAAGTTATTATCAAAATCCAACAAAAAACTCCGTGAAATTCAAGATGGTTCACACATCACAAATTCAAGATGACACAGTTCATTAATTTAGATAGTTTGCACTTTCAGAACAATGTAAGTTCCAAGAAATTCAAGACAATGTGCGCTTATTGAAGAATTTTGAAGACAAATATAGAGAGCATCCAAACCGGTGAAAGTGATCTGGCCACTGAAGCCAAAGCATCCAATCCGAGCATTTACGAACTGACTAAACAAACTAACAGTTTGGTTTAGTTTTTCATAACTCGAATATTTGGTTCAGTTTGGTAAGTGCTTTTGATTTCTTAGAAGCAGTTAAAACCAAACCTAATATATATACATTAAACAAGAATTTTAATTTAATCCAATCCAACTTTAGTTAGTTTCTACCGTAATTCTGTTTATTATATTCCTTCCAAGTTCTACAAAAAGGCCTCAATATGTTAGTGTCATAAGGAATTATAATAATAAAGTCCCAAAAGTCAAGAAAGGCTCAAAAAGTGACTAAAAGCCCAAACTGGTCAAACATTGCAAACCAATCTGCTAAAACCAAACCACTGAAACCGAACCGTTGAACTCTCATTTGTTTTATCCTCTCAAACCAATATTGGTTAGTTTGGTTCAATATTCAGCATCCAAACCAAACCAAACCAACTGAACCGTGCGGACCCTAGACAACTGGAAAGACCACCTACATTGGATCTTCTTAATTTTCTATCTTTCTAACTTTGCAAACAATACCAGCCATACCCGTGAAAGGTTTGACGACTTACCCCTCGCTATTCAGGTAGGTATATTCTATTTCTTTGGGTTCTTAAATAAGGAGTCATTCCTTGTGTGCAATGTAACAAAGTTTCTCTTGTCTTCTTCTCCGTGGTTTGATAGTATTCTCAGTTTGGTTCCAGATATTCTCTTATTTCCCCTGTTTTGGGTCTGATATTATTATCATGTCAATGTATCACTAAGCCACTATCTCCTTTAGCATAAAAATAGCTAATCACCATGAAGGTCTACAGGATCTTGACTTGTCTCTTGTTGATTGGATTCTCCACGTGCAATCAGGAGCTTGCATGTGAGCATGATACACATTGTTGGGCCCGTTCTCAAACAGCTTAAGCTTTCAGGGCAGATGGCAACTTAACAGTAAAAGTAACTCCCTAGAGAAGAAACTGATCCCAACCTCTGTTTAGTAAGTCAAGCAGCTGGCTCTTTAACTTCTGCCATAGTATAAGTGAAGTGTAATGTGCTAATTAAGAAATCTGAGAAAACATCAAGAGACATTAGTTTGTTCAAAACATATCAAGCATTTTAGACATTAATTTCATCTGAGAGAAACTTAAGAGTACGCTTAACTTAAGACCTAGCTGCACCTCAATCAAATGCACTCTACTCTTCCGTCTTAATGGAAAGCATCATAGAGCCAAGCTTTATGAGCACAATCATATGTATTTCCTAGACGAGTTTCTGATTAGCAGCAGATCAGTAGTGACCTGTGACTTGCAAAAGCAAGAGCAAGGTGATGGTGGGTTTTTAGCTATATTATCTCCTTGCTGGTTAACTCCCATATTTCAATCTCTAAGAAGACAGTCAATGACTGTGCTGCCTGTTTGCCTTTGGAACAACATAAATTCAGTATCCTTGTTGTTGTCATTCCTGCAGTTGATTAACCTTAATTTCCCAGTTGCCAATAGTCAGTACTTGTAGATGATTTCCTTCTTAGTTCCTAGCTAAGACAACTAATGTCAGCAAGCGCCAAGAAGCAAAGCACCTTAAATAATATAATGAAAGCTAGTCCAAGCCATCTATCATCTTGGCTCAGCATGACTATATCTTCCGTTATGCCCTATTGGATCACGTCCTTCCATCAAACTTTGCTGACACAAAACTCAACTCTTTCTTCAGTTGTCACCTGCAGTTCTTGGGCATAACCCCAAGAAATTTGATCAAAATATGCGGAAGACTATCATAGACAAAAATCAGTTCCTTTCCTGATGTTGAGCTAGCTACATCTCCCTAGCCGCTACTGCAGAAAATGCTCAATCAAAAACTAAAGTTTCTCTGGAACCTTGGTAATCTTTGAATTGCCCAAACTACTGCAAGATAAAATAAAAAAAAGGCCCTATTTTGGACCCACAACATAAAGTATAGCTCGTATTCCATATTTCCATGTCTCAAATGGGTATAACATAATAGATAACCGGACTAAGATTAAATCTCAAATGGCCACTGTCAAAAAAAGGTAATTTACTCATTCAAGAACTTGTAAGAAAATGGTAAACCGACCTCAATTAAGTTTCCAACAAGAACCCACACCAGAAGACTAGGCAATTTCAAACTCAAGGTATCACATAACAGAGAATGGACTCAGATTAAAGTTTCAAATGGCCATTGTCAAAAAACAGCTAATTCACTCATTCAAGAACTTGTAAGCAAAATGGTAACCCCAACTCGATCTATCCAGCAAGAACCCACATTAACAGACTACTTACAAAGCAATTTCAAACTCAAGTTCAAACACAATCCAGTGTGTACATGTGTGTACGTCTGTGTGCGTGTGTAGAGAGAGAAACACAAATAAACATACTGCTTAAAAACACAATTACCGAACTCTCAATATCCATACAACATATGTACGTATGTCGGAGTGTGTGTATGTTTGAAGCGAGAAACACAAAAAAGGAGACTAGTTAAAACTGTACCCGCAAGGGAGAAGGCACCAAATGGGTACGGCTTTCGGTTTCATCCAAAGCAAAATGGATGAATTTGCGATAAGAAAAGGTAGAGACTTCCATTAAACGCCTCACATTCCTGCTGCTACTGTTAACACTTGTACTTGATAATAATGATGGAAGCTTTAGCGGTGAGAAAAGGGTTAAAGAAGATGAAGAGCACTGCATTGAACAACCTTGAAGAGCTTTTTCCAAGAAAATATGTTCAAGCAAAACATTTGCTTTGAGGTTGCTGCCATATGAGCAGCAGCCCCACTAATTTAAAGTGTGTCGGTAATAGCAAAACCGAGTCTGACTGATGACCACATTGAAGCCTGCGACGTGCGGCCTCTGGCTTTCACCACCGCAACGCTTCCTGGCCACACACTTCGTATTTTATTTTATGTAATTAACAATCTCCTCAAGACGGGTTGCCCTATACCGTATAACTTATGTCCTTTGTTGACTCGTTCTCTTTTATTTGACGCTAAAAAAGTGAACATTTGTTACTATTTTTTTATGATAAAAAAAATATAAAATTCATATAGAGGTAAAAATAATATCCCTAACTTTAATATAGTATTACAAGTTTTAAAATCAACAGCATTATAATAATTGAATTCAACTTCATAACATGACTATTAATCACAAAAGAAAGTTTATGGTCGTTCGCTATGGGATCTTAATGGTTGTCATGAAGATATTAAGTATGCAATTGTCATATAGCTCTCACATTTTTTGTAGGACTCTACAGTGTAACGCCCCGAACCCCAAGGCTGCATTTGACACGGGGATTGTTGAGTGGGATATGAAAAGGTTCCGTGCGGATAAGTCAAGATAAGCTAAAAATGTTAACTTGCATTTGAACTAAACACAAGATTACAGGTCAAATAGATTATCTTGTTGCCTTCACAACTGACAACACCACCATCCAAAACAACCAGCACATCATTAACACCGCCAACATATCACCACAATAACGATTGTCTAAACGTCAATTGTGAACCCACAACCACATCAAAACGCCCACCTCTACCACCGCAACCAACATCTTAATGCCAATTGCAAGCCCACCACAAATACAACAACCATTCTAACACCAACTGCAAACTCACCACAACACCACTAATACCATCAACACACCACCTCTTCAGCATGCCCACCACCAGTAATAATACCACCATCCCTAGGCCAACCGCAAGCCCAATGGAATTTACCTTTTATTATGTCTCAATCTAAGTACATTGTTATTGAAAAGTGATATTAATTTGGCAAGTCGTATTAAATCATTGCATGGAATCTGCTTCTGCAGCAATACGGGCAAGGCGTCCATCTAAGGTGCTTGCATCGATCAATGATAAACGATTAGTGGTGGTGGTGGATGAGTCGGTCAGCGGGTAAGAGAGACATAGATGACCAATCAATCTCATCCGCGACCGTCTGCTAAGAAGGTCGGCAGTGATGGGTGGTGTGCCACGGTGCACTCCTTTTCTTCTTGGCGACGCTCTTTTTCTCCCAAAGGTGCTAGATAAAAATAACGCCGCCACCCCCCCCCCCCACCCAAATGAAACTATCCCACCAAAGTAGGATAAAACAAGTCTGACGGATATCTTATCCGATTCTTATGTGCGCGGTTAAACGCGCCTTTTATCCTATCCAGTTCTCGCGTGCCAAACATATCCTAAGAGTTTGACAACATCACTAACGATCCATTCATACCAACCATTTTTGTTAAATAATAAAATGTATGTCAATGTCAACTAAATAAAAATATCCAACGAAACAAATCCACAACTTAAATTTCCAAAGCAGGCATTACAAAAGGCACAAATCTAATTAGCTAGTAGACTAGAAAAGCAAATAAATAAAGTCTTGAGCCGTACGAGGATCAACTAAACAACTTCATTGAATGACTATCCTAAAATTTCTGTCAGCCTATGGGAAGGAAGGGGAGTGAGCCCAAATAACGCAGCAAGGAAAACCATCACAAAACGGCAAATGAACGGCATGAAATAACAAAATAGCAATTGGATAGGAACATTTTTACAGTTAATAAATACCAAAAAAACTCTAGAATCATAGACTCACAATCAATGGACACACACAAATAAAACATCATACAAATAATTAGGACATGATTTCTAACAATAGCAACCGAAAAGCCAAATCCATTGTAGCCATAACTGCCAAATCTATTGGAGTACATAGACAAGACGTCAACCTATAACAATTCTTCTAAGAGCACAAATCAATATCTTAGTGAAAGTACAAAGCAATCAATGAACAACCACTTAATCTTTCAAAAAGAACGAGAGGAATGGAGTTTTTCCTTACGTCAAATCGTGCAAACACAATCTCTTAAATATGTTCGGTCATGCCCCGAAACCAGACGCGTAAGTTCCAATCCAATATAGTCAATCTTTAGAACCATGTGTAGTGCTAATACCTTAATAAAGTGTCAAGAGCATTAATACCATTAATGTCCAACAAGGAAAAACCTCAATAACTTTAAGTTGTAGGGGAACAAAATTAAATCCCTACAATACCTAAAATGCTACTAAATCTGGAGAAAAGGGTCTTGTCCAACCTTAGCGAAAGAAACTTATTACAACTTGAATTATTTCAAGTACTAATTTTAAAAGCAGAAATTCCAAAACTTGCTCAAACTTCCAGCCTTCCATCCATGTTCTAGGTACGATCTCTAATTGATTCTCATCTAAAAAAATAAGAAATAAGCAAAAGCCCAGCAAGAGAAATATACACACGCGCCCGGAGAACAATACGATAGTATCAATAATAAGTATTTTGCATCAACAAGCAGGACGATCAATATGCATGGGAGAGTGGTTATCCACACACTTTACTAAATTAGTTCCAGAAGCTCACTTATGGTCCATGAACTATTAATATATTGCTAAATTAGTCCTTAAACTAATTCTTGCACTCTTGATCCTTTAAGATTGCATCATTAGCCAAATTTGTGCTTTTGATCACTTCAATCAGGTTTCATACATTGATTAAAAAGTTATTCTATACCCCATCAAAATAAGTCACCACCATGACCATGGAGTTTTCTACTAGGTAGCTTTGTCTTTGCTATGCACCATCAACAACCTCTCATTTGCCACCAACACAACCAACATCGTGACATCTTGTCCCCGCCGTTCAACTGTCAGCGTGCCATACCTGCCACCATCAACAGCTGACTAAGCAAGTCCCCCACCTCCGATAGTCAATCGCTGGTTAAAGGTAGGGTGGTGGCGGCTGGAGGTTGGGGGTTGGCGGCAACCAGTGGCGCTGGTTACGATTGATGGTCGGTAGTTGTAACTGTTGAAAGGTGCAATCAACGACTGACTGCCTACGGCTTAGAGCTAGGGGCTGCTTGCAATCGGCAGTAGTTGTGGTGGATGGCTGATGGCGGTGGCAAGTAGTGACCAGTATGAATGGGTTATGATGCCAAATCCAACATAACCTACTATAACATTGAGTCAACCCATCCTAACCAACTTTAATTAAGTGGCCTGGACCGGGTAAAAGTGAAGAATTTCTTGAATTGAATTGGTTAAATCCATAAGAACTCAATCCAACTTACACGCCTAGACAGAGGGTGTTTAGGTATAGCAAGAAAAAATCCACCTTGTTAACAGATATGTGATTACGGTACTAAAAGATCATGGTCATGCTAGTGACTTATTGACTTTTTTCATTGACATACGAAACCGCTATTGAAATGATCAAAAGGACGAAACTAACTAATGATGTAATGTTAAAGGACCAAGAGTGCAAGAATCAGTTAAGAACTAATTTAGCAATACGTTATTAGTTCAGGGATTATAAGGAAGCTTCTAGTTCTTGAGGATTGTAAAATGACTCTAGTGCCTCTACTGTGGGGGCCATAAACAAATTTTTTTTTTGGGACAGAAATTGAGAAAAGGACCACTACGGCAAATGTTGTAGTGTTTAAGGACTAACATGGCAAAAAATTGTTGCGTTTGGTAATTTTTTTTTTCTTCTTCAGTTTAAAAAACCAGTTTTTAAACTGAAGAAGAACAAAAAATTCCAAAAATGAGTTTTTTTTTTTAGACCACCACCACCACCCTCCCACTGCCGGCAGCCACAGCCGACCACCGACGACCACCACCGCCGACGGCAACCTCCGGTGGCCACATGTGGCTACCACCGCCGGCTGGCAGCCACCTCCGGCCACCACCACCGGCGATTACCGGCGGCCAACTCCAGCCACCACCGCCGGCAGCCATCGCCACGGCAAACCACTACAAAAAAAAAATTCAAAATAAAAAATGGGTTATCAAACACCAAAAAAAACTGAAGAAGAAAAAAAAACTCCAAAAATGAGTTTTTTTTTTTTTAGACCACCAACACCACCCTCCCACCGCCGGCAGCCACAGCCCACCACCGACGACCACCACCGCCGACGACAACCTCCGGTGGCCACATGTGGCTACCACCGCCGGCTGGTAGCCACCTCCGGCCACCACCACCGGCGATTGCCGGCGGCCAACTCCAGTCACCACCGCCGGCAGCCATCGCCACGGCAAACCACTACAAAAAAAATTCAAAATAAAAAATGGGTTATCAAACACTCAAAAATAAAAACTTAAAATAAAAACTGGGTTATCAAACACCCACTTGTTTTCGTAAAAATAAATTAATTAAACTGCTCTTTAATTTCTTTTTTTGGAAACTGAAAACAAAAAAAAAGTATTGTCAAACAGAGCCTTAGTTTAAGCACTAATATGGCTAAATGCATATAGTTGAGGGATCACCTGGACAGTTGTCTCAAAATATATGCTCACGAGCGAATATATACTATCAGTAAAAATGTATGTTTTGGCTTGGAATATTACCTGTGGACATGTGGTGGTGTCTTCATGTCTTCATTTTCATAGTATAAAAGTAACCACAGAGGTTCAATCTGCTTTGCTTTGATACATAAGGTCTATTCGTTTTCTTTCCATCTTTGAAGGAATTGTCATCTCAAATTGTTAGCTCTTCTTCTCTCTGCTTATATTTTGCATTTCAATCAAGTAAACTATATAGTTCAAGTAAACTATATAGTTATTTGTCAAGTTTTCTTAGGGATTATTGATTTTTCTTTTTATGATTCTTCTTTTGATGCATTGTATCGTGGGTGCCCCTGCAATTGGTTTCAACTTTTTAATAAAGAGCATGTGAAGGCCATGAAATAAACTGCACGGTGTAATGTAGCCTCATCCTTTAATCGATTAGTAGTGGCGAGCCTTACACAAGGTGTGTGGAGTGGAGGAAAAGAAGAGAAAATATTTAATCAAAAAAATATATTTTCTCCATTCAGACTTGAGAGATCGGGTGACACCGTCACACCAAAGTCTTCTCTCCTTCAATTAATACTCATTTTGCGCCAAAATAAAAAGTCCAAAATCCAATTGTGTTAAAAGTAGCACGGTTAGGTTTTGAAAAAAAAATTGATTAATGTGCATTAATTAAATATTCACGCCAACTACTATGAGACAGAAGTAAGTTAAGTTCAAGACGATCATTTTTGGACGGATAGAGTAGCACAAAGTGTATTATTTATCAAAAGTGCAATCCAAATAGCATAAATTATTTGAAGTGCAAGTGTCATTACAATTAGGGATAATTTTATTTCGGTCCTTTGAACTGTGCCCATTTTTTAAAAATAATTTTTAACTCCTATTTTCTTGGAATTGATTCATGAACTATGCTTTGTCACCATTTTAGTTTCTCAATCAACTTTTTAGTCAAAAGCAACCATATGCAGATCACATGTGCAATTTTTTAGGGGCATTTTCGTCCAAAGTCAACCACCCCCTATAACCCACCGCTATGAAATAATTCCATTTGCCACCATCCAACCCAATCGTCCACTTTACATAACCTTCAACATCCCTATTAACCACCAACGCTACAACCTATTTGCACATTACCACTGCCACCACGTATATCTAATTTATGAATCCTAAAGCCACCATCACCAATTGCTACCAGGTCAACCACTTTCATAAACTTTTTTCGACTGCAACTGCCACCACCACTTTCGCAAACTTTACTCAATTTCGGCCACTCGTCGTCGCCACCTCAAGCCACCATAATCAATTGTCACCATCTCCAACTATAAATCTTGGGTTTAAGGGGAAAATGGTGGGGTTTGGTTGCCAATTCTTATAGGTGTGATAGTAATGGATCTGGTGGTGGTTTGGCCGTGACGCTGGTAGGATTGTGGCAGCAAATTTAGTGTTTTTGTTGGGTGGTAGGTATTATGGCAGCATATTTGGTGGTGGATAATAATGTGGTGGTGAAGATCGTGCAGTTATGGTGGATGGCAGCAACGATTATGAAGCTCGGTTGGGTGCCCATGGTGGTGGGGGGAGAAGATGGGTTTGACAGAAGTAGGGGTCACCTGGGGTAAGGTGAGCTGGGTTTGACAGTTGGTGGTGGAGAGATGAAGAACATTATGAACATAGTTATTCTATTTGGTTTCGTGAACTATCTTAAACTCCTATTTTCTTATCAACCACTAATTTGGATGAAATTGCCCCTCAATTATTGCCAAGTGATAAGCACGTGGTCATCTTAAACAGAAAATCCAACAAAATGACTAAAATGGTGACATACAAAATACAACTCGTTGTAAGATACTAAAAGTTTAAAGACTATTCAAAAAGGGGCATAGTTCAAGGAATAAGATGGAATTATCTATTCCAATTACAAGGTTCATATCCAGGTAAGTTTAACCCCCAATGTTAATCAGATGCATGAAAGCAGCAAGAGTTAAACATGAGAATAGGGTTGATAAAAATATCACAAAAAACACAAAGATCCAGCTAATACAAACCTTTTATAAAGGAAACATGCCATAGATTATCCAAGAGATGCTTGAAGTGCCAAGACAAAAGGACCTATCTTCTTGAGTGAGACTGATATTGCCTCGATAAGTTAAAAGAGCCATGGATCTCGTTTTCTTAAAGAGAGCCATGGATCTCGCTTTCTTAAGGAGATCCAAATCTCTAGCGTAATGTTATGGAGATCTGAACTAAGAAGCAAATGTCATAAGATATTGGGGTAGCCACCGTTGAGTTGTAGTCCGCACCCGTAATATGAAAGACAATAAACTACAAGTCAGGATGAAGAAGAATGTGCTTAAGTTGGCTCTGGTGAGCCCAGAGGTAGGCAAAAAGTAGTGTTATAGCCTATGATGGGTAGGGGTTTAAGGCTTTGAAATACTGTATTGTAACAACGCGATCCACCCCCCTGCATTGGGCGATATCTCCCTCACAAGGGCTAGCCAAAGTTGGTACAAGGTCATGACAAAAATTTATAATTTGGAATTATGAGTTTATGGACAGAATCTTATAAGGTCGATCATAAATTAGCCCATATCAGATGTAGGATATCACATTATTTCCTTGTTTTTACTTTAGTGTCCTTGGTAAGGCCTAATACTAACCCTAATAACAGATGGCCTAGAATCTTCTTTTTCTAGCCATAGCCGAATAATAGTAGCAGCCCAACTGGATCACCCTGATTCGAGTCTACCTCGTGTCCCAACCTCCCGCAACCCAACTAGATAGTCCAACTTGAGCTTTTAAGATCCGCACTGATACCATTTGTAAACGATTTGATCTTTATTTTTACCCTATTAGCGCTATATGTTTATTGGTTATTATTCTTGCATCGTGTACTAGAGATGTCGTTCGATTCTTAAACATCAGCTTTGAGTTATACTAGAGTAATATTGACTATGTTTGAGTAACTCTCACATTTAAAAGAGTCCCTTTGACACATGTTGTTTATAAGCCAGCAATCTTAGGATAACAAGCTACGAGTATGCATATGTTTGATGTTTGTACTTTTAGTTCGACATTGGGGTATTTTTTTACCAACGTAGTCTCTATATTCTTTCTTTGAGCATTCCAAGCATATTACAGATATGCATAATATGATAGCCCGCATTGGATACTGGATAGTATGATATTGCCCTTATAAGACCTTGCTTATGATCTTAATAATACTTATTTGGATGGCCCTTTTAAAAGAGAGGCATCGTGGTGAGGTCGTGGACCAGGTCATTACAGAGACGACTCTTGAAAGCTCAAGCTAGACTATCCAGTCGGGTTGCCGATGGTTAGGGGAAACGAACGCAAGCCCGTGTATATCCCACATCCAGAGTATGGTTAGGGGAACGAAATGTGAGCCATGTATATCCCATATTGGCTAGAGATAAAGGTTGGGCCTAGTGTGATTATGCCTATGCGAGGATGCTAAGGCATAAGGGGATGAGGGGAGATTGGCGATATCACATATATGATGCGAGATAGTACGAGATTATCCTTATATGACATTGCTTAGGATCTTAGAAGTACCTAATTGACTAGCACTCTAAGGGAGGCATCGCCCTATGGTGGGGCCGTGGATCGGGTCATTACATATAGTGTAAAAATACGTAATGATACTTGTTTCGTTATTTGACATAAGGACATAATTTGCGTATTTGAAACTATTAGGTATTGTTATTCATTTCATTCGGCTTAGCTTTTGGTGCCCCTAGCATTTTGGTACCTTACGAGGCTATTCAAGCTCACCATACACTTTACCTTGTCCCTTACCATAGGTTAAAGATGTGATTAAAGGCTTTGGCAAGCTTTGGAAGTATGAAGTTTCTTCATCAGACTAGTTGGATCAGTTAGTATCATTTTGAGAATTTTACCCGGATGTAAGTAATTTGATTTGCGGTGGCATCTTGAAAATTATTTTAGCCACTGCATTTAATACTTTATTTTGTAATGGGTTCCAAAAAAAGAATGGATTCTCTTAAATTGTGGTCTGATGGAGACCTATTGTTATTAAGGCATGTAGATACTATGTTTATACCTCGTATTACTAGAAATATAGCGATATATCATCTAATTTGAGGAATCTGATTTTAGTTTCGGCTTCCAAATTTAGGGGCGTGACAATGTTGGTATCAGAGCGGACTATTGAAAGCTCAGACTGAACTATCTAATTGGTATCAGAGTGGACTTCTGAGCTATTCGAGCTCACCCTATTTTTTATTTTGTCCCTTGCCATAGGTTAAACATGTGATTAGAGGCTTTGGCAAGCTTTGAAAGTATGGGTACTTTCTTTTTTCATGAAACTAATTGGATTAGTTAGTTTCTTTTGAGAACTCTATTTGGACATAGGTTATCATGTAAGTTGTTTCCTCGTTTTTTTTAATACTTGGTTTTGCAATGGATTTTTAAGAGAATGGATTCTCTTATGTTATGGTCTTATGGATACATTTTATTATTAAAGGATGTAGATGCTCGGTTTAAACCTTCTGCTACTAGAAATATAGCGATATATCATCTGATTTGAGGAATTTTATTTCAGTCACCGCTTCCCAAATTTCAGGGCATGGCAAAGTTGCTATCAGAGCGGACTATTGAAAGCTCGGACTGGACTATCTAATCGAGTTGTTGGAGGTTAGGACATAAGGATATACTCGAATCATGGTGATGTGGTTGGGGTGCTAATCTTATTCAGTAATGGCTATAGAGGAAGATGCTAAGCTACGTGTTAATGTTAAAATTAGGCCTTAGCGGGGATGCTAAGATAAAAACAAGGGGAGAATGTGAAATCTCACATCTAATGTGGATAATTTATGATTGCCTTATAAGATCCTAAGATGAACTCATAAGTACCAACTTTGACTAGCCATTTTGAGGGAGGCATTGTCCTATGGTGGGGCCGTGAACCGAATCGTTAGAGATGCTAGCAGAGTCAAGTTTTCTGAGCCAAATAAAACATAATCAATCTTATTATAGTTTTGATTTGCTCATTTCAAATGAGAAAACGATATCCTTATTTCAAACAACAAAAGAAATATCATTAATCATTACAACCTTATATATACGTAATATGCATGGAATGCTATGAAAAAAAAGATGCAAAGACTATGTTGTCATAAAGACCCAAACATCAAACTAAACATATGAACATCAAACATGTTAGCCCTATGGTTGGATAACCTAGGCTTACATCTTGTTTTGAGGATAACTACACATTGATTATGTTCTAATGTGTGCTTTGAGCGTATTCTTAGTAGGTATATAAATGCACACTCATGAAGACACATTTGAGAAGTTGGATATATGGATTGAAGCAAAGAAGCTTAAAGATATAGTGAACATGCTATGGAAGCTTCATCAAGTCCAATGTTAAAGAGCAAGAAAGAATGCAAAGGCTAAATTACTATGGATTATGATTGATCTTTAATGTTATGTAACTAGTCTTGGTTTGATGTTTGGATTGATGACTATGACCTAAAATGACCTTAAGACACCTTGTGCATTGCATGTGAGTTCATAACCTTTAACACAAGTGTGGTCCTTAAAAATGAGTGAATTTTGGAGCTTACTCAGTTTTTTCTCAAAAATGTTTTTGGTGCTAAAATTTTCTTATCTTGATATAAAATTTCATTAACTTTTCAACGCCAAAAACGACACCTCAATCCGATGTTTCTAGAGAAAGTTATCCCCAAAATAGAAAAGAGGGTTCTGTGAGGCAGCCGATATGTAGTATGGTAATAGAGTTGACTGCATTTCAATACAGTCGACTACATTGGTCAAAATTATGTTCTAACGGCTATTTTCGAGGACAAGATTGCAACGGCTAGTTTAGAGGGAACCCAGTCGACTGCATTGAGAATACAGTCGACTGCAATGACAGTTTTGCTTATACTATGCCTATAACGGCTATATTTCATATCTTCTCTATATAAATGATTTGGGGCTTCATCATATACCATGGAAACCACATTTTAAGCCTCCATTCATTAGAGAAATATCAAGACTCATAGATAAAACTTTTCTCTCTTCATCTTCATGATTTTACATCATTGAAGAGAGCATCTTTGTGAGAATTTCTTTGATTGAGAGTGAGCATACTTCAAGTCATCAATTCTCTCATCTTTCTATTGTACTAGAGCTTCATTTATACTCATTTCCTTTCAAGAGGATTTCTTTGTACACAATTGATCTTTGTAAAA
Organism: Escallonia rubra; assembly: GCA_033065855.1. NCBI lineage: Eukaryota > Viridiplantae > Streptophyta > Magnoliopsida > Escalloniales > Escalloniaceae > Escallonia > Escallonia rubra. The sequence continues at coordinate 16,190 of JAVXUO010001359.1, forward strand.
GGATTGTGATCCAGGCTTGGGTTTGTCAAGTCTTGGGTGAGCTTTGTGGATTCAAGGCTTGTGCTTGGTGTGGGGATATCACCAAGTGTTGTAAGGGTTTTGATCTTGACCCATAAGAAGATTGTTACTAGTGGATTCTAGTGCTCTTGCAAGGGACTTCCTTGAAGAGGTGGATGTAGGCTTGAGGATAGTTCAAGCCGAACCATTTAAATCTCCTTGTCAAGTATCTCTAACTCAATCTCTTTACTTATTGGTCTATAATTGCTTGAGATTGTGTAATTAGCATCTTCATTGGAGTATTAATTACTTGGTTTGATTGAGATTTGTGATTGTACTTAGTTTAAATTCCCCATTAATTTTCAAAAACCCTATTCACCCCCTCCCTCTAGGGTTGTTTTATTGGTTTCAAAACCTATACATACTGGTAGCATGCTAGGCTTCCACTGATCGCCAACTTATAAACAAACATGTGTCCAAAGGATCATCTCAAACTTGAGAGTTGTTGAACATAGTCAATATTACTCTAGTCTAACTTAACACCAAGGTTCAAGAACTGGACAAAATCATAAGTATACAATGCGACAACGATAGTAAATAAACATATAGCATCAATAGGGTAAAAATAAGGATCAAATCCTTTACATATGGTTAAGCTCGCAAAAAAAGAAGAAGAAGATGATCATGATAAAATAGGGCAGAAAACGAAGCCTACATAGTCAATCCTTGCTTGTATCGACCCATTTCATTCAAAAGCAATTTCAACCACGATTTAAATGGATTTCAAGAAAATTCAAACTTTGAAAGTAAAATTTAAAGGTTAATGAGGTTTTCACATTATTCAGGATTATATAAAACCAATTGATAAAGAATATTATTTAGGGAGTCGTCGCAAGATGCAGTCTAAAACAACAAATTTCAGCATTGAAAAATATTATTAATTAAAAGACAAAACTTGACCAAGAAATAAAAATGTTACGATAAAACCACAAAAGTGAAAAGTTTCTAAGGGAACCTAAGGATTTCGGATTGTCCAAGTACATATAAAACAGAACAAACACTTCCATCTAGAGAAAATCGTAGTAGACTGTTCTACAAATGCCAAAAACAACATATATGCATGACTAGTTTTGCATAGTGGCTATTTCGAAGCTGAGTGTCTATATGAAGAATCTCAGAATACTCAAAACTACAAAGTTCAATTAAACTTGTACTATTGAGATTTTCATAAAGATAAGAATTACTAAAAATCAATTAGCAATGAGGATTCTATAGCAAATTGAAATGGATGCCAGAAATAGCAAAATTTTGGACTCTATGGGGCATTGACTTTAAAGTAATTTTGGATATGGAAAAGATTAGATTTTGAGAAATCTTAGATCTAAGCAATTGAGGTGGACATGACAAGGTTTTCAGAAAGTTCAAGGACATATAACACGAATGAGTAACGAATGAATATACTAACAAACTAAGTTTAAAAAAAAAGGACAATAGGTATTCAGACAAGGTTTACAGAAAGTTCAAGGACACATAACCAGGGGCGGAACCAGGAATATTTTTTAGGGAGGGCAAAAATTATATGTCCGATACCAATTTTTTTTAAATAATATTAAAAACAAAGTGTACTTATAAAACATACAAAAAGTATTATTAAGTTTCACGAGAGTCATTAAAGATTCTTTACAAGTACAAAAAAAAAATACAAATACAAATTATACTCCGAGCATTTACAAGCAAAATTACTAAATTACTATTTGATGAGGCCTCGAAATTACCAAATTATAAAATCTCAATATCTCAATATCTCAACACAAATTCAACACAAAATTTTACCAAATTATAAAATCTCAATATCTCAACACAAATTCATATAGTTAAATAACTGTACATATTATTATATTAGCATATTACACTAAATTTAACATATTAAACTAAAATATAAATGTTAACATATTATCATATTAAACTAAAATATAATCATTACCTCAAAGAGTCACAACAGCTGATGATGAGTTATGATAAGCAGTTGAAGCCACCAATACAGGTGTTGGTCTAAACTTTCATGTGCCTGCAATTAATTTGATAAAAAGAGAAAAAAAATGAGAATGAAAAATTAAAATATTTCCATTGCTTTAATATTTCACTTTTGTTGCCAACATTATTACTATTTTTTCCTTAATTAGTACTTCTAATTGTGCTTGTACAGTTCTACAAAATTGACATCTAATAATAATGTGCTTATTTAGAGTTATTTTTTAATGTGAACTCTACTTTTGTCACTAATCACCAATTCACCATAATAATTATATAGTGATAACAGTGAACTCTACTTTTTAACGTGAACTCTATTTTTTAATGTGAACTCCCTAACCCACCCCCTTCTCTGTTGGAACTTGGGAACTATAAAGCCAAGACATAGAAAAAAGTACTCGGCTCATCTATGACTAAAAAAGGAAGACTGGAACCGGAAGAGAATGTACCAACTACCAAAGCTCCAAAACAACAAGAAGAGAGGCAGGCGGCAGCACCGCAGCAGCCGGCATCGCGTCGGCGTCGGCGTGGGACTCGCGGCCGCGGGACTGCGGGTCTGCGGGAGGCAGGGGCGAGTCGCTGCGGGAGGCAGGGACTGCGAGTCTCAGTCTCAGATCTGGTTCTTCTTCTTCAAGGGCGTCGCCGGAGTGAAGCCGTGAAGGAGAGTCGCCGGTGAAGCCGTGAAGGAGAGTCGCCGGTGAAGCCGTGAAGGAGAGAGTCCGTGAGAGAGAGAGAGAGAGTCGATTGTGTTTGTGGGTCTCTCAGGGAACGGGGAACGGGGTATTGGGGATTGGGCCTCGGGGAACGGGATATCGGGAACGGCGTCAGTGCGATTCCCAAAAAAAATAAAAAATTCCCTGAAGCCAGGAGGGGCTTCAGCCCCCCCTTGCCCCAACGTGCGTCCGCCCCTGCACATAACACGAATGAGCAATGAATGAAATACTGACAAACTAAGTTAAAAAAAAAGGGATACAATAGGTATTCGTTCTATGGAAAAACTTCCGATTCAAAAACTTTGAACATGATCAACGATCAAACACATCAACCAAGGAAATCTCGATTCATTAGCGTTCAAAGGCAACAAAAACCAAAGACAAATAATATGGATGATCCTTAACCACGGTAAGAACGCTAGATTCCCTCGCCATAGCAAAAAGTACAAACTCTTACCTTTTGTTTCACGGAAATCGTTTTCCGGGAAAGGTTTTTCTCATTTTTCAGTGTTTGGTGTGTGGAAATCATTTTTCGGAAAATGTTTTCCGCATTTTTCGGAAAATGTTTTCCGCATTTTTCGGTGTTTGGTGCATGCATAATATTTTTCAATGGAAAATAATTTCCAATCACACTTATTTTGAAGAACAAAATGTCGAAAAACCACTTACCGATTAAAATTCCATAAGTCATTTTCCGGACCACTAAACACACACACTCACACACGCGCGCACACCCAAACACACACACACACAAAATCCTCATCCACCCACCCTTGCCCGCCCACACACACACACCCACGCACACGTTCGCCACCCTCACCAACACATCCACCCACCCCCGGTTCTTTTGAGTAATATATCTGGAAATACCAACACACCAACACACACACGCCCTTCACCCCTACACACCACACACCCATACCACACCCACCCATTATCTACACACACATACACACACCCCCTCCCACTCACCCACACACACACCAATGCCCAAACAGTGAAAAACATATCTTTTTTTGGTATAAATATTTGTATCATTGCACGACACCCACACACACAACAATGTCGAGATTCACCGGTGTCGTCGGTGTACTGTGAGGCTTCGCCGGGAACGTCGTCGGCATAAGGGTGTTGGTAGATGCGTCCCCGTCCGATCCTTATGGGTGGCGGTGACGTCGCTGTGTCGCCGTGGACGGCGTGAGGAGCCGTTCGATCGATGGAAGGCACGCCGGAAGATCCCGGTGGGTGGCGGTGACGGCGCTGTGTCTTCGCTGGGAATGTCGCCGGCGTAAGGAACTGGAGAGAGAGTGTGAGTTGGTGCCGGCAGAGTTGCTGAGGGGAGGGAGAGTAAATGAGGAGCTGTCCGATCGATGGAAGGCACGCCGGAAGATCCCGTAGCAGCGGTGACGGCGTTGTGTCTTCGCCGAAAATGTCGCCGACGTAAGGAACTGGAGAGAGAGTGTGAGCTGCGCCGGCAGAGTAAATGAGGGGAGGGAGAGTAAATGAGGGGAATGGCTTTCATTAATGGCTGGGTGACGTGACGTGATCTAGACCCTTCTCTCCCACCCATAAGGATCGGACGGCGGACGGCTGTGACAGGGTCACAGCATCACTGTTGTAACCCTAGCCACAGCAGTGGATCGGGATCCTAAGGATGGTAATTGCCACGTGGTTTTGGAAAAGGAATTCTACACCAGATAATACAAGGATTTAATACAGATCTTAACCATCGAAGTTTTCTCCCTTTCCTAGTAGAAGCAGGAAACCCTTAGAAAAACCCTTATATATATGTGTGTGTGTGCGGTGTGCCAGCCAGCCGCTTTGTTCTTAGGGTTGAGGTTGATACAAGGTTGTTATCATCGTAGCCTCTTCTGTACGCCACCAGAACGACATGCTTCCTCTGGATCAAGCCGACGACGACATGCCATCTTCTGACCAAGCCGACGACGACATGCCATCTTCTGACCAAGCCAATGAAGAACCTATGCCTCTCTTTCTTTCCCATGATTCCAGGCGCACCCTAAGCGTGCAGTTGGCGCAAGAAAGGGGCAGGACGTTGGAGGCGAGCGCTAGTCCCATCATGAAGTTAGAGCTATCGCGGTATTGGGTCAGCGGTTCTTGCAAGGGATTGCTCTATTTTGCAGAATGGAAGGACGAAGGGCGCGTGATCTTGTCGAATCCTCTGAGGCAAGAGTATCTTAAGCTGCCACCTTTGCGGTCGAATATTCAGTTTCCTGTTCTTAAATTCGCCAAGACGTATGGATTGGGTTTTGATGGTACTGCCAACAGTTTCAAGATGGTATGTGTTTACTTCCGTGAAAGGGATTACGAGAAGCAAAGCTACAGCTTGGGTACTGTATTGCATGACTTGGGCACCGCCTCATGGAAGGAGATATCTGAAGTTCCTCGTTATCCGATCAAAGGTACACCTGTATTCTCCCATGGATTTCTGCATTGGATTGTTGACCCTTGTTTTGCTGATGAAAACTCGAAAGGCATGATCGTAGCTTTTGATGTTAGTATGGAGAAATTCGTTTGTTTGGCTCCTCCTTCCGAGTTGTGCTCAAAGGATTATGATTTCTACCAGTTGGTTGATTTGAATGGTGATTTGGGCATCGTTGACCCTTCGAGCGATGAGAAAATGGATATTTGGGTGATGAGGGATTATGGCAAGAAAGAGTGGATTAAAGAATATACGATCAATATATGTGCACCTGAGGTGAGGCCTAAAAATTGGCGTGCCGAAGTGAGAGGAGTTTGGAAGAATGGTGACATATTGCTCGAGTGCAATTGTGGATTCTTTCTCTACAACCAAAAGACAGGCCTAAGGTATGTCCACAGCTGGGGGAATGCACAAGTTTATTGTCATAGAGGGAGCTCGATTTCTATCTCTGAAGTTATGGCAGCTTGATGGACCTCTAGTATATACTTTGTCAAACTTGGTTCCTTTTTTGAGCTTTGTTCTATCTGTATGGATTTAAATTTCAATTTTCTAGTCTATATCTCTCGAATTACGGCAGCTTCATGGAGTGCATTATTAATTTCTTTTTATTAATACTTTGAACTTGAGGAACGTTAAACTTGGTTCCTTTCTTGAGCTTTGTTGGATCTCTCAAGTACGGTTTTAATTTTACTTTTCGTGTTGTCTTTAGTCTGTTACCCGAGCTCTAAAATCTTGTTCGAGTTGGTTTTGGGTCTAGTAGCTCCATGTTCTTTGGCCTGATTTCGGAGTCCTCAAATGCAAATCAAGTGTCTAGATCTTCTTATTAGGTACCAAAATGCTCTTTCTTTACAAAAGTGCGACAGTTTAACAATGTGATGAGTTCTTAAAGAGAGAACAAATTGATAAAAACAAAGCTGCCATATTGTTGCTGCCAACTGATAAGTGGTTGAAAATTTCGGGCTTTCTCAACAAAGAACTCCTCTTTGGATATGGTTTGAAATTTAGTTTGACGCAAGCTATATGTATACTGGCTCTTATACACAAGCTTGCTGAAATCATGATGTGCATGTCATTTATACTACAGTACTGCCTGCTCAGTGGTCTTTATGCCCCGGCAGTGGCAAGTTGGATATAATGAAAAACTATGGACGAAGTGGTGAGTTGTCATTAGACCGTGGCTGTGGGTAAAAAATAGTCGAAAGTATTTACTTGTGGCTGTGTCCTTAACTGTGGCGGGAAGTTGTCATTGACCGTTAAACCGTTAGAGCTTCATGGAATAGAAAATACTGAGTGATACAGGACCAGTTGAATATAATGCAAAATAACTTCTCGCTCCCCTTAACCCTTGATTACATCAGTATGAGATGTAATTTGATTTTTCCTTTTTTTTTCTTCTTGGTGACATGCCTGAACAATTTCTTTATAGATGCCACCAACCTAAGAAAGAATCTCAAACGAGTTATCATTCAATCTGCCGTAAACTTGACAAATACAAAAGTCAAGTAACTAACCTGAAGACAAATTCTCCAGCACAACGTCCCATGATTTGCAACTCTAATCAAGTACTAGCAGAATACTATGAATAGTTGTTTGCCAAGTGATCGATCTAGAATTGCTGTGGCTGGAAGTTTAGACATGGTTCTTGCCCTATACAAAAGCTTAATTCATTTAGTGCGTGTGCATTCTAATAGTCGTAGGTGACAATAATCTAGGGTTGTATTTCACATATCATTTGAGGTTAGAAGAACTCTAACAATGCTTGTTGAAGACAATATTATATGTTCTCAGGCCTTAGCCTAGTAAGGCTTTTGCTTGTCTGACCATGCCTCAAACGATCCTCCATTTATAGCATTGCTGCCCTTCCCAGTGGAGTTCCTGCTATTATGAATCCAAGTCCTGTTAGAAAACATTGCAGAAAGCAATGAAAAATGAGTTGAATGCTATGCATGACACTTTTCTTAAGATAGTACACACGGTAACAGCAAATTTTGTCTCCGCAGACGACTACTAGTGATTTTTGCAGAAGATCACTAGAGAGAAATTTTCAAAGAGGAGAGAAAGAATTGGAATTCGGAGTAAGGAAATTTGTGGACAATAGACCTATTTATAATGCACTAATAGGTGTCATGAATAGGTGCAATCAGTTTTGCACCAAAAAAAAAAAGAATAGGTGCAATCAGTTATGGCAGTTACATTAACGGTCATATTTTTCAAGAATGGATCATGAAGAGGTGCCATTTGAGTTTAAAAAGAAACATAAATTTCTGAAGGATTCCAACAGTCACATATTTTTCCTTCATAACATTGTGAATTTGTCGCAAAAAGAAAGACCGGCCGAGGGCTTTTAGTGCTGACACGCAAGTGCAAAGTGAGCCAATAGCGCCTTTACAACGCCACGGGTCCGTGGGTGCGCGTGTGCGGTGCAGTGCATTGTACATGTGTGAGGGCATGTCCATCGGACACTTTGTCTTTCTTGAACACTTAACATGTCACATGACCGGTTATATGCCCACAACCTTTCCATTTTTTAAGCAATGCGAGAATCCACGTTACAATCTATTGAATTCTTTATTTTTCAAACTTGAAGCAATTCCTGTATTTAATTGTTTCTCTTCAAGATCACAGTCAACAATCTGTTTTGAAAATTTTTTAAAGCAATAAATTTATTTGATTTTTTTTTTTTTTTTTGGCATTCATAGGAGTATATGATTTCTATTTTAGAGTTTGAGGTTATTATGTTCAATTAATTTATGAAATAACTGCTACATATTTGAGCATTTTGGGTCAAATGTCCTTTGTATTGCATCAAAATCAATTACAACTCTGTTTTATCAATCTGTACACTTGAACCTGATTTGCTAGTGTATTAAGACCTCATATATACAACTAACTCTCCAATATTCTAACTACTTCTATGTCCCATGCTTTGTATAGTTCTTTATTCCTTGTTGTTGCAGGTACTTTTGGCCAACTAAGAATTATGTACTGTATCCAGTGCTGTATTACAACCATACATCCTTCGGCACTTGCTTGTTTGCCTTCAAAAATCCTTGCATTCCTCTCTTGCCAAATAGCATAGACAATGGCAGCCACCCATAATCTTTCCAATTTGCTTTGAAAACTTTTCCCTTTAAGTTGTTGTGCTATTAGGAAGCTGAATTGCCTCCAGGACTGCATTCTAACTTGTATCTGCAATCTGCCCATCCCAATTTTCCAGAGTTCATTCGCAAAAGGGCATTGAATGAAGAGGTGGTCTTCAGTTTCCACATAGTACACACTGATCCTGCTGTAGTACACCCCATGACCTCAATTTAGCTTTAGTTCTCAGCCCTCCCTTGCTTATTATCCATAACCGTATTGCACATCTAGGAATATGCCATGTGAACCAAATAAATTTCCATAAGACATCACATACCCTATGTCTTCTAAGTGCCTGCCAAGCTGATTTGATTGTAAATATTCCATGCTTGGTTAACTTCCATTTGCATTTGTCAGAGGATTCAGGATTTGGCTGTTGACATTGCATCAGCATAGAGTTAATAGCTTGTAGCTCATATGACATGTTCAGCAGATGTCTCCATCTTCCTCCTTGTATGATGTCACACACTCTTGTATTCTCCTGAAGGCCAGAATCATAGATTGCCATTTGCCCAAACATTCCCAGCAAGGTATGCTCATTAATCCATCTGTCCTTCCATAACCAAGTAGATTTTCCATCTCCAATTTGATAGTGGACAAAATGACTGCATATTGCTCTGAGTTTCAGCAATTTGCACCATGTCCAGGATACAACCACAGGTGGTTTAAAGGTCCAAAGATGTTGCCCTTTGATTATGTAGGTGTGACACCATTTCACCCATAGGGAATCCTTTTTATGGGCTAGGTCCTACAGATGCCTGCATATAGCTGCCATGTTCCAATCTTCTAATCTTTTCAAACCCAACCCTCCTTCCTTTTTTGGCAAGCACACATCTTTCCACTTGACATTACCCTCAGTGCATCTCATGTAGAGTTGTCATTAGGGCCGGGCGGCCCGCGGGCCGGCCCGTTTTGGCCCAGTTTTGGCCCAGGCTGGCCCGACCCCGTGTGTGAACAGTGACGGCCCGCGCGAAGAGGGCCTGAGGCCTGGGCGGCCGAAAAATCTGGAGGAAATGGCCCGGCCAGGCCCGGTTTGGCCCGGCCCTGTTGGCCCGATTTGGCCCGGGCCTGGCCCGGTCTGCAGCCCGGTTTTTTTGGCCCGGTCTGCAGCCCGGTTTGGCCCCACTTTTTTTGAATCTCTAGCTTTTCCCCCCTTTTCTTCCACCCCTTTTCCAAAATTCCACTTTTACCCCCCCAACAGCTATATAACGGCTAGTTTAGGGGATATTTTAGTCTAACCAATATTTTTCACTCCTTTACACTTTTACCCTCCCCAACAACTCACTCATTACACATACACCCTACAGCTATTTATGGCAGCCGTGCAACATCCCTTACTCCCTCATTCCACATACACAAACACACCCACCACTACTCCGCTCAACAAAACACTATTTTCTCATTAACACCCATAAACCCACCAAAGTCTCCACATGGCATCAGAAAGCATGCCATCTTCCCTTTTCCCTTTTAAGACCCATTTCACACAAAAAATATATATATATATACTATACGCAGCTACTGCCTCACGGCAGTAGCTTTCTCTTGCCCAACCCACATTCACACATGCATAAACACTTTTTTTTTGTTTTTTTGGCTGTTACTATTCCTGTAGTGGCTGCTTCTTCTTCTCATGTGCTTCTACCCCTTGTCCCCGATACACACACCCAAAAGCCACACAAATGTCCCCCGCACACAGCCGAACACAACCACAGTAGCCATCATGGGACCCTCTACACGAAGTAAATCTGCAAGACGGCTTACCGAAGATTGATTCACTTTGTCGTATTCCGGCGAGTCTTCGTTTGGCCCCAGTTTCTCTGTTTTCCTGTGTGTATTTCTTCTTCTCCTTTTTTTCACGAGCACACCACAGGTTTCTACCCACAGACTCTTTCTCTTTCTCTTCTTTTCATTCCACTCTTCTCTATAACCGAAAAGTAATATGTTCTCTCTTTCTCTTTGTCTGTAATTTTCTTTCCTTTTGATTAAGTTGTAACTGATTATCAAATTAAAGTCAGGTTTAAATGTCCCCCTTAATTCCTTTCGTTTGTTCCTCTCTGATTTGCTTCCAGAGATAGAGAATTGACTAAGCCTAAAAAATCAGATCATTGTATTCATTAAATTTAATTATGCTATAGTCCCAAAAATTTTCTTATAAACTTTAACTAATAAGCGCTCAACTAATTGTCGCTAAAAGTTACTGATAAAATTTCGCTCATGCAAATCGATGCTAACTGTTGCGTATGAATATCGTCGCTAAAAGTTGTTAATATAATATCAAATTCTAACGATAAAGTATGAAATTGTCGCTAAAATTGAATAACAAGAAAAAAAAAAAAAAAGGGCCCGGGCCCGGCCCTAAATATTGGGCCTAGGGCTAGGGCCTGGACTGGGCCTAGGATTCCCGGCCCGGCCCGGTTGGCAGCCTTCTTGGCCCAGCCCCAGCCCGGCCCCACTGCAGGCCCGATGGGCTTGGGCTGGGCCGGCCCTTTGACATCTCTAATCTCATGTCCTTACCATGCCATATAAAAGCTCTGATTTTCTGCTCAATTTGCTTTATGATTCTCTTTGGCAAGATGAAAAAAGAGCACCAGTAAATCTGCATGCTACATAAAACTGAGATTGCTAACTGTACTCTGCCAGCATATGACAATACTTTTGTGGTCCAGCTAGATATTCTCTTGGTCATTCTTTCTACAAGTGGATAGCAATCTTGGTAACTCAATTTTGTAGAGATAAGAGGCACTCCTAAGTATGTAACTGGAAGTTTTCCAAATGGTATGCCCACAGTACTTGCTAGTGCAACTGCACTTATTTCATCTACCCCAGCTATGAATATTGAGCTTTTATTTAGGTTTGGACTTAGGCCTGATAGTAATTCAAACTCGTCCAAAGCTTTCTTGATCAGCCTCAATGAACCACTGTCAGCTTTGGCCATCACAAAGAGGTCATCAGCAAAACATAGATGATGTAGCTGTAACTCTTTACATTTGGGATGGTATAAGAACCTTGAGTGTTGTGCATAGTTTCTCAATAAACCAGAAAAAGCCTCCATGACTAAGAGGAATAGGTAAGGAGAGATTGGGTCTCCTTGCCTTAATCCTCTTGCACTTGCAAAGAATCCATCCACATGTCCATTTAAGCTAATTGAAAACCTAGCAGTACAGACACACTGCATTATCCAATCAATAAAGATTGTTGGGAAATTCATAACCATCAAAACCTCCTTGAGGAATCCCCACCCCACAGAGTCATAAGCCTTTTGAAGATCAATTTTGATCACACATCTAGCAGACCCCCATTCCTTATGATAGTTCTTCACTAACTCTTGCATAAGAAGGATATTGTCCACAATTTGTCTATTTGGCACAAAAGCTGACTGATTTAAGCAAATCAGTTTAGTTAACACCTATTTTATCCTTGCACACAACACCTTAGATACACACTTATAGATCACATTACAACAAGCAATGGATCTAAAGTCCTTCATTGTATTAGGGTTGTCTATCTTTGGTATTAATGTTACCACAATACTGCTGAAGAACTTAATTCCCTTCCTTTTGTTCAACATGTCAAGAACAGCTGTAGTCACTAGCTTCCCAACTACACTCCAATTTTGTTGAAAAAATTCAGCAGTGTACCCATCAGGGCCCGGTGCTCTGTTAGATTTTAATGCAAATAGGGCCTCATTTACCTCTTTTTCTGTTACAGGTGCCTTGAGCATAGATTGTTGCTATTCTGAAATTCTCTGAGTAATGACTTGGTTCAGTCTTGTAGAAGCTTCAGGTTGTGTAGCTATTTCTTTCCCCAAGAAACTAGAGAAATGTTGGATAGCCCCCCTATGAACATCTGTTGTGCCATTCACTTGAGTGCTGTCTTCCTTTGTAATGGGCACTAGTCTGTTATGTGCTCTTTGAGTATTCATTAATTTGTGGAAGTAAGCAGTGTTACTATCCCCCAGTTGAATGTGTTTAACTCTAGCTTTCTGATAATAAAAAGCTTCCTCATCATGTAGGAGTTAAAAGTATTCTTGTTGCACTTCCCTAGCTTTGTTAATCTATGATGTGTCCTTGTTCTGGAATATCAAACTTTGAATTCCTTGCAGTTCCTCCCACTTTTCCTTTACTCTTGTTGAGATATTACTGTACATTTCTTTATTCAACTGCCTCAGTAGTGGCTTTAACTCCTTTAATTTTGTCCTCAGTTGCATGCAAGCATCCCCAGCAATCTGTTCTTCCCATTTTCCTTTCAGCAGATGTTGAAATTTCCAATTCTTCATCCAGAAGTTGAAGAATTTGAAAGAGGTTTTTCCTTGCTTCTGATTTGCCATAATATTGATTAATAGCATGGCATGATCAGAGATACCTGGGCTTTTAGCTTCTGCTTTTGTGAATGGATATGTATCCATCCACCCCTCATTTTGCAATGCCCTATCCAATTTACACATAATAGGGTCTACTTCCCTGTTGTTGCACCAAGTGAAATGAAAACCACTTGGTATATCTTCAAGATGGCTCTCATTCAGGCATTGATTAAAATCAATGGTGTCTCTTCTGCTTAGCCCCTTACCTCCATGCTTTTCTTCATTTTTCCTGACCACATTAAAATCTCCCATTACTACCCATGGTTGCATTCCAATTGTAAGTGCATCCCTCACTAGCTGCTGCCACAATTCTTTCTTTTTCTCTCCCTTATTATTTGCATAGACACATGTAAAATAGAATCTCTACCCTTCTTGGGTATTAATGCTTCCAGTTATATGTTGTTTTGATTTGTTGATGACACTCACAGAAAGCTCTGAGTTTCTCCAACCTAGCCACAACCTTGAGACAGCTTTCCTATTTACACTGTGCTCAAAACTCCATCCCTTACTCCATGTAGCCTGTATTTTCTTGATTTTCTCTTCTTGTACTCTAGTCTGTAACAAACCTACTAGCTGCACTTTTTCATTCTTCAATACTTACTTAATAGCCTTTTGCTTCAGGGGTTTGTTTGACATTCCAACTAGCTACTGTGACCATATTCCTTTTGGTTTCTTTCCCTACTCATTTTCCTTCTTCCCATCTGATTTCCTGATATACTATCCCATTCCTTTTTTGCATTGTTGTTCCCAGGTGTTCCTTGGGCTCTTCCCATACTACTTTGACTCACATGGGTGTCATTACCATCACCTTCCTCTTCAAGGATGGCAAAACTGTTCTTAATTGCTATCATGTTTCCACTCATCTTAGTCCCCTTTGAAATATTTTTACTCTGCACCACTTCAATTTCATTATTCACCACTTCAGGTTCATTACTCTTACTCGGCATCACATAAATTTCATTATTCACCAAGTTTCTTGCATCAATTTTAGGCCTCTATTCCTGTTTTGGTATTGCCTTTTTGTAACAGTTTGCCATCTGATGGCCATATATCTGACAGTGAGAGCATTTGATTGGTATCCATTCATACTCAATCTTTTGCTTTACAATTTTATCCCATGGACCTTTCAATGGCACCATTTCAGGTAAATCTTGACCAGTTTCAAGCTCAACACAGACTCTTGCATATCCCAGTCGTTCTTGTCGTGCAGTCATATGATCCATATACAAAGGTTTACCTATGACACTGGAAATACGGCTAAGCATCTTTGGGGTCCAAAATTGTAAAGGTAGGTTAGGTAATTTAAGCCACACTGGCACCACAGTAATCCCTTCCTTTTCAATATCCAGGTTTTCAGTCCAGGGTTTCACAATTAAAGGTTTGTTATCAAAGAACCAAGGCCCCATTCTCAATATTTTTTCCGTCACACCAATATCATTAGATTTAATCAGATTAATACCTGGTTTAAGGAAGCTGCAAGAGAAATCCCCAATCTGCCTCCACTTTCTTGTCAAGAAACCCTGAATCACATGCAATGGGGGTTTTGCCCCCAGTACATAGGCTATTATCGAGTTTTTCCAGGTTTTAATCCCTTCTTCTACATCTGCCTCCGAATACTCCACACCATTGATTCCATCTATTTCTTGTGGTTTTATGAATTCCAAACTGTTTTCCTGTGCAAAATCCTTGTTGTGTTTGGTGATCTCTCCATAAGATGTACGCTTCATAGATTCCTTTCGCTCTGAACTCCGTTTTCCTTGTTCCTGCATCGGCTTTACTCCTGAGGGTAGTGATGGGAATTCCTCCACAACGCCCGCCCTTTGATGTTCAAATTCTTCAGATTTGTTTACAGCCGTGCGATCAATCATCTGTCGTTTCATTTCTTCGTTTGGACCAGATCCATTCTCATGTACTACACACGTCATTCTTTGTCCGTCAGCCTGCTCATTCAACGTCATATCCATTTGGGAATTTTGAATCCCTATCTCTGTCGGATCATTCTGCTCCTTTAATTTGCCCTTTAATTCCTCATTTTCCTGGCGTAATGCATTAATATGTGTTTGCAACTTTGTAACTAACTCCTTAATTTCACCATCTTCCTCGGATTCCGTGCTCTTCATTGCCTCAGGACGGAAATTATTTACATCCTTGAAGTTTTTCGAGCCCATAGTGATTTGTGAAGTAAATTATCTAGGGATGTATAACCCTAGGGTGTTTTTTGTATGGGTTTGATTCCACTCTTTTCCAACAAAATCTTCAGCGAAAACATCTTTCACCGCGTCTCTCAGTCGTAAAGATCTCCGGGAAGCTGGCGGCATGATGCCGGCAGCTTTCTTGTCGCCGAAAAGCCCCTTTTGCCGCAGTTATTTTCCTCTCTCTAAGCTGGCGGCATGTTCAATTTTTCATATTTGAGCATTTTAAAGTATTCTAAAAGTTAAGTCATCTTCAGTTTGTATATTGCCTTCATGAAAAGATGTTAAGTAGTAATCTTTGATTTTGATAATATGTTTTTTGTAGTTTACATTTGTAAGACTATATTTTGGTATTTTAAAGTGCCTTTGAGGTTTTAAGAAGGCCTAATATGTAAGTATATTGGTTAGATAGTGTTTTAAAAACTTTACAATTGGTTTCCTAGTTTTAAAAGGTTTACAAAAATTAAACCAATAATATCTACAAAAAAATTTAATGACAAATTACACTAAATGGTTTATAAGTTGGGGTGAGAAAGGAATTTGGCCAAAACAAATGGGATGACATGTCGCATAAATAAAAATGGGTAGATATAGAAAGGAACATTATGAAAATCATATGTGCCCGAAAGTTCAATGTTATGCAATTAAAATTTTAGAATTGGTTTTCTAGTTTTAAAATGTTTACAAAAATTGCAGCAATAATGTCTATACATTTTTAAAAATAAACAACAATAAAGAGTTAATAAGTTGGAATAAAAAAAAAAGGAAAATGACACTAAAAACAAATAGGATGACGTGTTACATAAGTAAGAGGGCTAAAAAAGAAAAAAAATCATGTGCTTCGCAGTTCAATTTTACTTCGTAGATAATTATGATTAATGTATGATTTTAAAATCTTTTCAACAATTAAGTCATATTCATTTTGTGAGTTGCTTCCCTACAAAGATTTTTTTTTTTACCTAGTTACCAACTAATTTTTATTTTTCACAAGTAATTGCGTTTTTTATAATTTTGAGTGTTTATTTTGTTATCTTAAAGTATCTTTGAAGTGTTAATAGTCAAAATAAAGTCCTAACGTGTTGATACATTGATTAACTAGAGTTTTAGAAGGTGTAGGAATTGGTTAAGATTACCTAAAAACAACGACAACAATACCTATGAAAATTTTTTAAATAGTAAATCAGGAGAATTTGATATAGATAACAAGACTTGGAAATACAATTCATGTAGGTTTAGGACAACATAATGGGGTGGCTATATATATATATATATATATATATATATATATACACACACACACACACACGTGAACCATATGACACAAAACACACTGCAGTGAAAAGCTTATAAGTGAGTTGGCAAAATATTAATGGTAATCTAACATCATATATATATATATATATATATATATATATATATATATAGCTGATCCGTTGAGAGCGCGGGCAAAATGGGAGATCTTGCAAACGCGATCTGGCCGTCCACGACCGATCTGTAGACGGTTCAGATCTTTTTTTTACGTTTTTTTCAGCCCGTCCGCTACATAATGTAGCGAACAATTTTTTGACAAAAATACCCTCCAGCTCCATCCGCTACATTATGTAGTGGACGGAGGCAGTACTTTTTTATGTTTTTTTAAGTTCGTCCGCTACATTATGTAGCGGACAATTTTTTGACAAAAATACCCTCCAGCTCCATCCGCTACATTATATAGCGGACGGAGGCAGTACTTTTTTACTGACTCTTTCTGTCTCCTTATTAATTTTCTGACATGTTTGATGTTTCTCTCTCTCTCTCTCTCCCATCAATGTCCGACTCTTTCTCTCACCACTTTTTTGTTTTCTGTCTCATCCTTCTCTCCCCTCCTTTCTTCTTCTTCTTCTTCTTCTTCTTCTTTCTCTCTCCGATTGTCGGAAGTTACAGTTGGATGGCATTCTACACGGTGATGTGAAGAGAAATTGAATTTGCAGGAATCATGGGATATGTTTCCCATATGCGCAAAAACCTCGGCATTCAAATTCCAAATGAAAACACGAGGGAAGAACGGATGATGATGATAAAAAACCTCAGCATTCAAATTCCTCCGTCGCCAATTGAGGGCCTTATGTTATATAGGTACCGTATACGTCCGCTACATAATGTAGCGGACGTTATTTCTGTAAAGGCACACTCTACCAAAAACCTTATCAGTGTTTGGCGACGGCGTAAAATGAAAGAACGATGGGCATGGCAGAACCACCGCCCTCCACCATAAGCAAGAAACCACAACCTCTCAGCTTGGCAGCACCATCATTTTGTCACCGCCACTGAACCCATCGCCACCACCATCTGAACTCTGCCTCCCTGAACCACCACTGAACCCATCGCCGCCACCATTCGAACTCTGCCTCCCCGAACCACCACCAAACCCAAATCCAATCTGTGATCTTGCCGTCGAAACCAAACCCAAATCCAAATCTAAATTTAAATCTAAATCTAATCTATCTAAGATCTCGTTGTCCCGAAATCCACCCATCGCCGTAGATGCCGCCATTGCCGCTTTTTACATTGGCTCACGCTGCCCGCGTCTAGTCCTCCTCCTTCTCCACAATCGCGGACACTTGCCTTATGTGGCCGACGAGAGAAAGAGAGAGAGAAAGGAGGAGTCGATGCCCAGCGACGTTGCCAATGGATAGAGCCGACGACAACGGACGACGACGTCTTTGGCCCAAGCCGTTGTCGCACCCGAGCTGCTGCCCATCGCCGCTGCATCTTTCCACCTCCGTCGTATCCCTTTTCTGTAGATGGGTTTTTTTCAAGATCTGTCACCACTGCCTAACGATGACGCCGATGAACCGAGACGATGACAGATGGATGACGACGTCTTTGGCCCAAGCCGTCGCCTCCACTACCCAACGCCGCCCGACAACACCGCTGGAGGGATGATGCCGACGAAGACGCAAACCAAGAACAAATCCGAAAGCCTTCGTCGTCCTTTGCCAAAATGTGAGAGAGAGAGAGAGAAAGAAAGGAGGAGATGAGATTAGATGAGGAAGAGAGAAACAGAGTGTGTTCGGCGCTAGTATGGTATTCCAGATCCAATAAAACAGAAGAAATAAGACCAAATTCAAATCTGTGATCTTGTCCGCTACATAATGTAGTGGACAATAGAGGGGTATTTTTGTCAAAAAATCGTCCGCTACATAATATAGCGGACGGGCTGAAAAAAAACGTAAAAAAAAGATATGGACCGTCCACAGATTGGTCGTGGACGGCCAGATCGCGTTTGCAAGATCTTCCATTTTGCCTGCGCTCTCAACAGATCAGCTCTCATATATATATATATATATATATATATATATATATATATAACGAACTAATTGTTCCTTACCGTCACCTTTCTGTTTTAAGATACCACCATAACCGATATCTGAAGCATCAGTTTCAACTATTTTGAAAGCTTCAGGAAGAGGGAGGCAAAGACAAGGTAAAGTTTTGGCTCTAAGCTTAATTCTGCGAATTGCTTGAGTGTGGACAATAGTCCAAGGTTGAGGATTCTTTTGGAGTCTTTGATACAGGACTTTAGTATCTTTGTACAGATCCTGATAGAAGTCAGCGATATAGTTGAGACTACCAAGAAACCTCTGAAGTTGGGTTTTTTCTCTAATTTCATCAGGAAATTTGGAAGCAAATTCAACAGATCTATCAATAGGGATAATAGATCCCTTTTCAATATTGTGGCCAAGAAATCTAATTTTTGTTTGGAAGAGACAAATTTTCTTGGCATAAACAACAAGACCATTATGCTTAATAATTTTAAGAAAAGTATTTAAATGCTTCCAATGCTGATCAATGGTCTGAGAATAGATGAGGACATCATCAATGTAGACAATTGAGAAATCCATATAAGGATTGAAAATATCATTCATGATGTTTTGGAATTCAGAAGGGGCATTTTTTAGTCCAAAGGGCATGACATTCCATTCAAAATGCCCAAAAGGAACTGTAAAAGCAGTTTTATAGCGGTCCTTTTCATTAACTTGAATTTGCCAAAATCCAGACTTCATGTCAAATTTGGAAAAAATAGCGACTTGACTAAGTCTATTTAGTAAATCTTTCTTATTAGGGATGGGATACCTAATCCATGTTGATAACTAACCGGGGAACACCACGTTCCTTTTCAGCTTGTTTGTTGACATAAAAGGCCGGGCAGCTCCAAGGAGAGTAGCTTTTTCGAATGAGCCTTTTATCCAATAAATCTTGTATTTCCTTCTTGCAATGATTAAGGAGTTCTTGACTCATTTGAATAGGGCGAGCTTTGGTGGGAATATTTCTTTCATTGAAATCGGGTTCATAGGGAAGATTAATAATATGTTGCTTGCGATGCCAGAATTCATTAGGAACTTCAGCACAAATTTCGGACTCAATAGTCCTTTGAAAGTTATGGATTCTTTCTTTTTCTCGATCTAAATACCTATTAATCTTTTGGAACTTTAGATCCTCATTAAGAAAGCAAATTTGTTTTTGCCTAAAGATAAGTTCTTTCTTAAGAGAATGGATGATCTGTTCTTGAGGCGGATTGATAAATTTAAAGCATATGTTATGATCTAAAGCTTTTGAGTGAATGACTTTATCATCAATAGTCATGGGATTAAGAAGGGAGAGAAAAGGAGTGCCTAGAATAATGGATTGGCTTAAACCACGAACAACAATAAAGTGGGTTTTTAGGCAGATACCATCATTGCAAACCCAAGATTCAGAAATTTTATAATTAATTTTCATCCTGCCGTTGTTGGCAGTGGTAAGGGCTTGTCTGGTGGTTTCACAATACTTAGTAGGGACAAGGCCTTCCTTGATGCAATTCAGGTCAGCACCAGAATCAATATGGGTTATTCCCTCAAAAGTAAAGTCTTTACTGATGATAATTTTGATACCGACATACCATTTTTGGAAGACAACTCTGTCAATGCTGAGAATTTCCTGTTCCTTAGAAGGACTAGGGATCTTGGTGTCATTAATAATATCAGGATTGATTTTAAGCCTATTATTATTGTCATTAAGATAAATTTCTTCTTCTTCTTCTTCACTTTTGACTTCTTCAATATTATGAAGTTTTAAGAGGGAAATTCTGGTGGAGAGGGTCTTAACATCTCTTTTGAGTGAAAGAATTTCTCCTTGAAGGTCTTGGATGGTAGGACCTTTGGGTTCTATAGTTTGGAGTCTGTTCATAACATTAGAAAAATTAAAAGTATTTCCTATAGTAGGGATTTGCTTAGAATCACTAGGAGTAGGAGGGCTTTGTTTTCCATGAAGATATTTAAAAATAACTTGTTTCTTCTTTTCAGGATCATCAATTTTGTCAAGAAAGCATTTTTTAATCCATATAAGGATGGTGTGTGTGTGTGTGTGTGTGTGTACACACACACGCGCGTGAACCATATGACACAAAATACACTGCAGTGAAAAGCTTATATGTGAGTTGGCAAAATATTAATGGTAATCTAACATCACATATGCGGGTAAAGTGGTATTAGACAATCATTGAATTGTCAATTCAACAAAGTGATCACGCATGGACAATAATGGTAAATTTTAATTTTAGGTAACCATAGTTAGTGAAATATTGAAATTTAAAATTTTCACCAAAACTTTGAAAATCCCGCTCACCACTGCCATCAATATATTTCCATCTCTATATCTTATTTCCTTTCTTCACATTCGTCTTACTTCTCTTTTCTTTTTCATTTTTATCATTATAGAAAATATAAAGGCCATATCTCTAACCCAAAGCAACATATATTCTTGCCAGGTGGTGCATAGACTTAGAAATTGCGAAGCTTTGAAAAACATGGTTAAAAAGCAAGCTGACAGTGGACGGCCATGCGCAGCAATATGTGCAGCTCCAGCCTATGCACTTGAGCCATGGGGCCTGGTGAAGAAGTTGAAAGTAATGACTTGATATACGAATGTTATGTACATATATGATACTCCCTCCGTCCCTAAAAAAGTGATCCATTTGACTTTGCACGTATACTAAGGATTTATGTTATTTATTGTGTCTTTCCCATTTTACCCTTTAGAGAGTGGGAAGATAGTGGGTCATGAGAGAGAGAATTGGTTGGTAAAGTGTTAAATGTGGAGAGAGAAATAGAATAAAAAAAGTGTAAAGTGGTGGGCCATGAGAGAGAAAATGAGTTGGTAAAGAATTAAATGTGGTGAGAGAAATAGAATAAAAAAAGTATAAAAGGGTAAATATGTAAAAATACCTATAGAATCTTTCCTAATTTAGAAGTGGTCAATTTTTATGAGACGACCCAAAAAGAAAATATGATCAGTTTTTTAGGGACGGAGGGAATATATGATTTATACATGTTTGGTTCTACTCTTCTGAGTTTTGCATTTACTGAGAATTTTGCTTTTGACAGGCAACCTGTTATCCATCATTCATGGAGATATTGTCATCCTCGGCAACTACAATTGAATCTAGAGTCCATCAGGATGGACAACATATGACAAGTCCTGGACCTGGTACTGAAGAATATATATTACTTTAGGTTAGAGTTGTGGCTTTTATATTTTCTGTAATATTAAAAATGAAAAGAAAAGAGAAGGAAGAAGAAGGTGAAGAAAGGGAATGAGATATAGAAATATATTGATGGCAGTGGTGGCGGGATTTTAAAGTTCTGGTAAAATTTTGAATTCCAATATTTCAATAACCATGGTTACTAAAATTAAGATTTCATATTGTTGTCCCCGCGTGATCATATTTCTGAGTTGGCAAAATGTTAATGGCAATCTAACATCATATATGCGGGTGACGTGACGTTAGACAACAACTGAATATTTTTTCGAGCTTGTAACGTTGGATGTGAAACATATTTGTATATCTCTTCCCTTTTCACAACTATGGTGCGAGTAACAAAGAACTCATGTCCTTGGGAAGCCAACCATCGAGACATGGATGATGTTAGAATTTGTTTTTCTTTTATTTACAAATTCTTTAATTAAAGCTTTAAAACCTTAATTTATTTTTTTATTTATCCTCGTCAATATAACATGTTGTATCAAACCTTGTCATAATCTTATTCATAATGTTTTTGACCATTGTTATTTATTGTGTTTGTAACCCCTAGATTTCTTCTACTAGAAAAGGAGACCACTCCTACCATGAAGAACACACACATCAAGACATATGATTGATATTCTATATGTTCTTTACATTCTCTATAATTTTGGTTTTTGGGCAACTTGATCGGGCTAGTTCAACAGTCTTCATGTGGGCGAACATATAGAGAAGTGGTGATGTGAGCCTCGGGTTTTATCTTGGAGGGTTTATCGTTCATCGGAGTCGGTGCGTAGGGAGACGATAAAGCCTTTAGGACATCGATTTTGTCGTGATTCTTAAAGCGTAAATTTACTTTTAATTCTCTATATCTTGAAATTGCATGTTAGTTAATGTTGAACCTAATGTTCAACCCAAAAGTATGCTCAAGAGAAGAAGAAACTCACCAGATATAAGAATCAATCACAAACCACATGTATTGTCGATGTGGAACTTGACACCCGCCCTCACGCGAAGCGTGAGAATAAGAGGTGCTCCTCTTGAATAAGAGGTGGTCCCGTTGGATCGAATAGGGCAGCAGAGGCCTAGCTCTGATACCCTGTTGAACCTGGTGTCCAACCCAAAAGCATGCTCTAGAGAAGAAAAAGTCCACCAGATAGAAGAACCAATCTCAAACTCCATGTATTATCGATGTGGGACTTGACAATTAAAATACTTAACAGTTTGTTTATACACACACACATACACATATTTGTATACTTATAATATGCTTATTTTGCATGCCTAATATATTTATTTAGCCATAAGTTTTGATAATTTTCATGGTTAGGCAATTACATGCTTTTGTCATATTTTTATGATTAATTGTTATGTGAAGTTAACGTAGTAAATCCAAGCTATATTTCCAACATTCTAAAAGGCTTTATATAGCTTTGACTTGTATACATTGAGTTTACAAATTTTATTGTCTAAGTTGGTTCTGCCTAGAAATGAACATTTGTAATTTTGGACTATGATTTATTAACTTGGTTTTACTGTTCATATTTTCTAACTATTACTGTTTACGTACTCTTCGTACTCTTGATTATTACTATTCACGTTACTGTTTATAGGTTACAATAATTACTGTTCACACATATTGTTCATGACTGGTCACGTTACTGCTCGTTACTGTTCGCATGCTTAGAAGGTTACTTTTCACACTTTCTTAGACTATTGTGAATATATATATATATATATATATATATATATATATATATATATATATATATATATATATATATATATATATTTATATTTATTTATTAATTTATTTATATATATATATATATATTTATATATATATATTTTTTACTTTTCTATACACAATTTTTAGTCAATTTGATTAACTCCTTTTACTACTTGTATTTTGGTCATATTTTGAAAACAAAGGATTGAGATTTATCCTTTTTATTCTTACAGCCGGTTTTCTTTACCTTAGTTATTCCTATGGCGTCTTATGATGAAAGCATCACCCTTAAACCCAAAAAATTCAATGGACAAAATTTTAAAAGATGGCAAAAACAAATGAAATATTGACTTATCGTTTTAGGCTTCATCTCGGCAATAGAGGAAAACAGTAGTCAACCTAGGGAGTCGAGTTCTTAGTACACTCCCGAACAAATTGAGCTTCATTGTCATAATAGAATCCTAAGTGCCCTTTCCGATTGTCTTTACGATGTCTGGCATGCTACAAAAAGTGCTAAAAACTTTGAAATCTCTTACAAAGTGAATATGGTATTGATGATGCCGGTATAGAACGTTTTAATGCGTCTACGTTTAACAAGTTTGTTATGGTCAAGGGAAAAGCAATTAACGATCAAATTCATGAGTTTCAAGATCATTTAAGGGCCATTGCGGAGAATGGCTCTAAGTTTAGCGAGGATTATAAAGTGTCTTTCCTTATAGAAAAACTTCCTCCCTCTTGGTCTGACTTCGCTAAAGGTCTTAGACATAAAGAGGGAACCTTGACTTTGACCCAAGCCTTCAATTCCCTAAGGATAGAAGAAAAGCATAGGGAAAGTATCAAACATAAGGAAGCAATGTCGAACCAAGTTAATTTGGTGAAAAATAATATAACTCGAAACACACCACACCACCTTAGGCCTTGGGGGAATAATTTTAGAAACAATAATAGGCGAAACAACCAAGGCACAACAATTTCCTTCATAGAAACTTCCGCCAAAACTACTTCCTAGCTAGTCGTTTTCCTTATAATAATAATAAAAAACCTTCTGAATCACAAGAATGCAAAGGATGCTAAGGGCAAAGGAAAAAAGTGGAAGGATCAATCATATAGCTCGA
Organism: Escallonia rubra; assembly: GCA_033065855.1. Lineage (NCBI taxonomy): Eukaryota > Viridiplantae > Streptophyta > Magnoliopsida > Escalloniales > Escalloniaceae > Escallonia > Escallonia rubra. The sequence goes on from JAVXUO010001359.1 coordinate 40,452, forward strand.
GATTGCTTTTACAAAAGGGTTGAAGAGTACAAGCTAAATGGTAGAAACCAAGGAGATCAAGTCAACATGTTGCTAGATGATGAATCTCCTATTAGGTTTGATCCTAATATTGCTTAGTGAATTATAGTTATCAAAGTAATGATTGGTGGTTAGATTCGGGTGCTAATGTACATGTTTGCTTTGAACATGGATTATTTAAAACTAAATGTCTTGATTAATTCAAATCAAAGTTCTCCTTTAGTTTTAAATGTTGAATCTAGTGAGATATGACATGAAAGGTTAGGACATATACATGTGAACTATGGTAAGGTCAACAGGTTGATGGATTTAACCTTGATTCCAAAAGGAAAGGTAGATATTAAATGCAAGTGTGAAATTTGTATAGAAGCAAAGGAACCAAGAAAACTTCACAAGCCAGTCCATAGAAATACAAGCCTTTTAAAAGTTATACATATAGTGATATATGTGACTTAAACCGAACTGCCACTAGAGCAGGCAATAGATTTTTTGTGACTTTTATAGATGATTTTTCAAAACACTGTTACATTTATCTAATCAAGAGCAAGGATGGAGTTTGGTAAGTTTAAGGTATATAAGAATGAAGTTGAAAACCAACTAAAAAGAAAATAAAGGTCCTTAGGTCTGATAGAGGTGAGGAGTACACGTGAAATGAAATTAAGAACTTTTGTGAAGATAGTACGATAATACATGAATTAACACCCTCTTATTCACCCCAATCAAATGGTGTAACAGAGAGGAAAAAACGAACATTGCTAGACATGGTTAATGCAATGTTTTCAATATGGTGCACTCGAGAACTTGTGGGTGGAAGTCGTCTTGTCATCATGTTTTATACTAAATAGAGTGATCATTAAGGATCATGCAAGACTCTATATGAGCTTTGAAAAAAGAGATCTCCAAGGCTACAAGTGTGGGGGTGTTTAGCTAAGGTAGCCATACCCGAACCTAAGAGAAAGAAAATCGGGCCCAAAACAATAGGTGCCAGATTTATTGGATATGCTCAAAATAGTAGCGCAAATAGATTTCTGGTTGTTAATTCTGAATTTAGTGAAATCTCAAATAACACTATCATAGAAGCTAGAGATGCTACATATTTTGAAGATATATTTCTTTTAAGACTAAGCTATCTAACTAACCATCTAGCTCTATAATCCAAGTAAGTGATAAGGTATTTTCTAGTAGTACAACCATAAAAGTTGATCTTGAGTCTCCTATTGAACCTAGGAGGAGTAAAAAAGCTAAGATAGAAAAGAACTTTGGAGAAGGATTTTTCACTTATTTAGTTGAGGGAGAACCTAAGACTTAACAAGAAGCTATGTCATCCATAGATTCGCCATTTAAGAAAGAAACAATCAATGATGAGTATCAGTCAATCATTCAAAATAATCCTTGGGTGTTATTTGATCTATCTCCTGGGTGTTTAAAAGGAAACTAAAACCTGATGGGAGCCTAGAAAAATACAAAGCTAGGCTAATAGCTAAGGGGTTCACATAAAAACAAGGGATAAATTACTTTGACACATATTCCCTTATAGCTAGAATAACCACCATTAGAATTCTGTTGGCGCTAGCATCTATACACAACCTAGTAATACATTAAACAGATGTTAGGAACAATTTCCTTGATAAAGACTTAGATGAAGAAATTTATATGGAGCAACCTGAAGGTTTTAAGGTCAAAGGACTGGAAAATAAAGTGTGCAAGCTAGTGAAATCAAGCAAGCCTTTAAGCAATGGCATAAAAAGTTTGATGAAGTATCCTAGGTTATGGATTTAAGATTAATGATTGATGCCAAGGAAAGTGGGTTCGCAGTCGACGTGGAGGTGCCACAAGGAATGCAGTCCGAGTCAGATGCCAAGTATGTTGATGTGAGACACAGCAAGGGTGGAATAAGGGCAGAGACCAAGGGCTTCCCAGACAGAGCCTGAGGGTGGCAGTGCTGCGAGGGTGATAGCGCAAGGTGAATACACGACGACAGTCACAGTCCGGTGCTTAGGTCTAGAGTCAAGGTCATGTATATTTCTATCTCTAGGATTCTAGAGTGAGAAAGTGAAAATGTTCTGAAAATGTCCAATCGTCAATGTTTTGTCCCGAATGAATTCTCAAGACCCCTATTTATAGAGGTTGAGATGATGATGTCATCAACCGACACGTGGCGCTCCCCGGGAGTGACACGTCACCAAGGGGTCCACGTGTGCCGGTGCTCCACGGACTGTCGGATCGTATATTCACCCGGCCTGCCCCGCACAGCGTTGTTCTGTCTGTCTGGAAAGACCGGCTCCCACAGCGTCAGTGTGGCCAGAGAACCCCTTAATCAAGCCATCAATCCCAGCCCTTGCAGAGTCCCACAGGCCTGGCAGCGGTGGGGAAGACCCGACGCCCAACTTCCAGGCAAACTAGGCGCGATGCCCTCTGAAGACCTGATCCCGTTTCGGAGTGACCCGAGGGTCATAGTCCCTAGGGGCGCCGACGCAAGCCCCCAATGTCGGAGCACGTAGGCCAGTCACGCAGGCACCCTGGCGGAGATAGTGTCCTGGAGGAGTCACCTATTCCGCGGGCCGAGGTAGCATCCTGGAGGAGCCGTTTACCTGGCAGAATGGGAGTCTTCGTGCCAGAGCACTTGGAGCTCCCTAGCAGAGATAGTGTCCCGGAGGAGTCACATATCCCCGCAGGTGAGTCTTTGTGCCAGAGCACTCAGAGCGCGTCAAGGTAGCATCCCGGAGGAGCCGTCTACCTGACTGGCCGAGGTAGCATCCCAGAGGATCCGTCTACCTGGCAGAAGGGAAGTTGAAGAGCTCCTTGGCGGAGATAGTGTCCCGGAGGAGTCGTCTATCCCCGAGGGTGAGTCCTTATGCCGGAGCACTCGGAGCGCATCAAGGTAGCATCCCGGAGGAGTCGTCTACCCGACTGGCTGAGGTAGTATCCCGGAGGAACCGTTTACCTGGCGGAAGGGGAATTGAAGAGCTCTCTAGCGGAGATAGTGTCCCGGAGGAGTCGCCTATCCCCACGGGTGAGTCCTTGTGCTGGAGCACTCGGAGCGCATCAAGGTAGCATCCCGGAGGAGTCGTCTACCCGACTGGCCGAGGTAGCATCCCGGAGGATCCATCTACCTGGCGGAATGGGAGTTGAAGAGCTCATTGGAGGAGATAGTGTCCCGGAGGAGTTGTCTATCCCCGCGGGTGAGTCCTTGTGCCGGAGCACTCGGAGCGCGTCAAGGTAGCATCCCGGAGGAGCCGTCTACCCGACTGGCCGAGGTAGCATCCCGGAGGAGCCGTCTACCTAGCGAAAGGGGATTTGAAAAGCTCTCTGGTGAAGATAGTGTCCTGGAGGAGTCACATATCCCCGCAGGTGTTGCACACTCCAGGGAGTGGGTCGAAGCATGTTCCACGGCCAAGGCAAGGTGCGCATGGTGTGGTGAATGACTGTGGTGCTCGGGGTGCATGTAACATGATTATGGCGCATGGGCACGATGAAGTGAGTAAGGTGTCGGGGGAATATCTGTGTTAGTGGTGCGGCGAATAGGCGCGACAGAATGCGTATGGTGCCGTGGGCACAGTAGTGTGACAGAGAGCCTGGGGGCACGACTGTTTCAGCGGCGTGACGCACGGGTGCGGCAGAGTGTTAGAGTGCGGCGCCCGGACGCCAGCAACGGGGGTTGCGAAGATGACGTCCGGGCGACAGACGACGAGCGTCACGGAGTTGGCGCGTGGGCGACGCCTGAACGATGGGCGACGGGGTCATGGAGTGACGTCCGGGCGACTGGGGTCGCGGAGTGACGTCCGGGCGACGGGGTCGCGGAGTGACGTCCGGGCGACGGGGTCGCGGAGTGACGTCCGGGCGACTGGGGTCGCGGAGTGACGTCCGGGGCGACATGGTCGCGAAGTGATGTATGGTCCCTTGAAGAGAAGTGAAAATGCTAAGTATGGAAGCCAAAGGCCAACCCTTGGGGGAAGGCCAAGGCCAACCCCAGGGGAAGGCCGAGGCCGACCTCCTTCGACAAGCGCCAAGGTGCGCTGACAGGCGACGGGCGATGTGCGACAGTCAGAGCGTGATGAGCAGTCGCGCAAGGATGAGTTTCTTGGTGACTTTTTGGAATTAGTATACGCTTATATGATTTTCATAATGTCGTCTAAAAGCAAGCTTCGTAATTGAATCTCATTGTAATCTATTTGTAGCTTTGTTCCTTGCTTGATACCTCCACATTAACCTATTCCTAGCATAAAAATATTATGTTACATTAATAATTTGATTAGGAGATTATCCGATTCACAAATGAAGGGGAGTATCACACTGACACAACTGGTGAGTTGTGCATCCAGCCAACGTATTTGAGTAAGCAAATTTCCTGAGGAGAATACAATGAAAGAAAATTTGAGACAGTTACAACTCAATTAAAGAGAGTTTTGATGAGATTAAAACAGTTTTTTTGTTGTGACAAAATAAATAAAATCAATAATTTATTTGCTTAGCACCTAGCAGCACTTAATATAATGGTAATCTACGAGTGGTTGTCTATATATTTGTTGTTAGCATGTTTTATATAAGCAGAACGCTTAGTAGGATGACATGATAAATATAATGAGTATAATTCACTTGATTTAAATTGTATGAACTATGTGAAGATTACATTGAAAACTTGTAGGTTTGCACTTGACATCTGAATATGTTGGCAAACTTGAGTTTTAAACTCTAAGTCAGAATAAACTACATTCAAAAGTAAAATACATTTTCTTCGATACAATTTTTCTCTTCATGGAACAATATTACAGATGTTTTAAAGCCTTTGGTGCTTATACCATGAAATAAAGTCTAGCAAAAATAATATCATAGCCATGTTTGTTTGCTTTTACGAATAAATATGATTTCACATAAAGGTAATCTAACATCATTTTCTACGGGTGTACATTTACGTGCATCGCAAGTGCTTTCATCTAGTTTTGGGAAAAGGTTCACTCCTACTAAAACATGAACTCTTATAATTTTGGCTGCTATCCTAGTTAGTTGTAGGAAGGTTCTTACAATCCCTGTATAGCAATAATTAATAGTTGCTAAATTTTTTTAGTGACTTTTCTAGTAACACTTTGAGTGACATCTCTTAACAATACTTTTTAGCGTCACTAAATAAAAGTCACCGAAAACATATAGTTGCCATTAATTGTCGTTATCTATGGGATTGTATGAATCTTCCTACAACTTGGGTGGCTATAAAAAAATTTCTGGAATGGAGTTGTCTATCAGTTTAACATATCTTCAAATCCATTTTTCGGTTTCGGTCCCCTATGATGATGCCTCCTTCACCATTAAGCAAAATAATGCTAGAGATAGGTCACCTTGTTCGTTAATTTGCCATCATTTTCGACGTTTCATGTTGATAGCTTGTCGAGTAAATTAAGAACCCTACGGAATATTCGGGCGTGCATAATGTCACCAAAAGGAGGAATCCGAACTCTCTACAACCAAATAACGCATTATTGAGGGTCTGTTTGACATAACTTTTTTTTTTGGTTTTCAGTTTTTAAAGATCAGCTTAATTTATTTTTTTTTACAAAAATAAGTGGGTGTTTGATAACCCTTTTTTTGTGTTTGGTAACCCTTTTTATTTTGACTTTTTTTTGTGGTGGTTTGCGGTGGCAGTGGTGGCCGGAGGTGGCTGCCGCCTGGAGGTGGCTGTCTGTGGTGGCTGCCGGAGGTGACTGCCAGCGGTGGTGGCCGGAGGTGGCTGCCGCCCGGTGGTGGTTGCCGGCGGCCGGAGGTGGCTGTCGGGCGACAGTGGCTGCCGGCAGTGGTGGCCGGAGGTGGTCTCCGGCCAGCAGTGGTGGCCACTGCCACCGCCGCCCGGTGGTGGCTGCCGGCGGGGGGTGAGTTGTGGTAAAGGTCCCAAAAAAAAATTTGAAGTGAAAAAAAAAAAAAGAGCTTTTTCCTCTCTTTTTTTTTACTCTACAATTTAAAAAGCCACTTTTTAAATTGAAAAAAAAAAGTGTTACCAAACACTCCTATTTTTCCCAATTTTTAAAACTGAAAAAAAAAAAGAACAAAAAAAAATGATGTCAAACAGCCCCTGAGTTATGGCACTTAAGCGTACTGTTATCCGTACGTGGAGTCATCGTATATAGCAGCCATTTAAGTGAAGCTAATTGCTTTATTATAAGCAGCTTCCCAAATTGTTACTTTTTTGTGACAAAACTTACTCTTCAAGTGTCTAATGATCTAATGCAATCCTGCTTCTTTCCCCAAAAAAAAAAAAAAAGGTGTCTAATGATCTATTAATGTTTTAACCGTCACACTAAAACGAAAACATGTTTCGCCTGAAAAAATGCTTAACAAGGTGATACACATTTCGGCAAGTTTGTCTCTCATTGAATTGCATCGAATATGACTTTTCTTAAGACTGTGATATGGCAAAGTAATGGACTCCGCGAGAAACAAACTCAGTTAATGTGGAAATCTCATATAATTATTGAGATGCATACTCAGACTTTAGGGTGACACTTTTTTGATCGGTTCTTAATAAGCCCTTTAATAAAAAAAAAAAATCTCGCATTCACAACAAAACCCAGGTGTTAGATAGAGCCTTACAATTTCTTTTAAGAAATTGTTAATCACACTCCAATTTTCTTCACTTACACTACACTTTTCATTGTAAATGTTTGGAGTTGACACCTTGTAATACCCTTAAGTGACAATTTTTTGGTCTTTAGTGGCAAAAATGGAGCATAAGTTCCACAATTTGAAGTTTGATTACCAATAACGTACTATAATTGAGCTCTTTCTCTAACGCTCCACAAAAGACTTTAAAAAAGTTTTTTTAGAATATGATGAATGATGAAACTCCTTCAAGTAAATATATTGTGAGTTGTCATATGCAAACGCGCTTACTTTTAATACATTGGAGCATTATACAGCAACCAAATCACAAAGTAAAGAAGTTCTCAACATTTGAAAATATGAAAACAGTTACTCCTGCAAACCAACCAGTCAAAAATGTTATGACCAGGTCACGCCATAGAAAAATTCTTACAAATAAGATGCATTAGCTCAGGTACTACAAGAAAAGGGACCTTTAGCGACAAACAATAATCCGTCACTAAAAGTCACTTTTGCCGACCGATTCCCCCATCGGTGAAGATCCGTCTGTAAAAAAATTTACCGACGGGGACCTCCGTCGCTAAAAAGCTTTATTGACGGATATTCATCGACAGGATTTTTGCGACGGATATTCCATCACTAAAAAAATTTAAATTTTTTTCTATATTTGGCCAATTTTTTTTATATATTTTAGAAAAATGTAGCGTCAGAAAAAGTCCGTTGCAAAAAAATCCGTACCTAAAGCGTTTAAAGGTAGGTTTTTATATCCATCGCTAAAAGTCTATGAAAACTTTGAAACACAATTTTTAGCGACGAGCAAAGTCCGTTCCTAAAAGTGTGTTTTCTTGTAGTGTAGGAAACCTCATCTTGTTTCCAAAAAAACATGCAGTCTAGGATTTTTGGGAATCTCATATTTGCGACCTGTTAAATCCTAATAGCATTCTCTCCTTCTACCAGGTAAGCATCAACTTTCTTTTAAGGAATCCCTGACTATGTTGGAGTCTCTGATTAACGATTGTCTTCAGAAGAAAAAGAATGTAAAGTAAGGTTATAAAAGTACACTAGTGTGGTTACTCACACAAGAATAAGATTTTGTGTTGTATATCGCTTTATCTCTTTCACTCTTCCCAAATGACATCTTTCTTCCTCCGCCCAATCCCTTCTTAGTTGCTCTCTCGTAGCATGTAATGATGCCTCTTTGCAATCAAGTAGAGTAATACTACACGTCAGTCACTTTTGGATGTGTTGCTGCTAGAATATTGATCGGGAACCACAGCCGGGAAATGGACCTACAAAATAGAACACGGAGTGACCGCCGGGGGTGTTCCGACAGAGGAAGCTCCGATGCTAAAGTCAGAACGTTGCTACATGGTAGAGCTTTGAATAGCAGAATTGCACTAGGTGTGTGTGTGTGTGAACTTGTCAGTATACCTAAAACTTTCTTCATGATATAGGCTTATTTTCCCAAGACCTAATTACCTCAGGACTCTTCTGTGATAGGTCTGGAGACCAACTAGGATCCTGTTAGGACTCTCATAGATCACGTTACTATCCTTTGGGGATAGCATCGGTGTTCTACCAGGACTCTGACACCTCTGGTAGAGTTTCCCCCATATACAAGATCCTCTGTTGACCCGGGGTCAACCTTACCACGTGTCGTCACTTGGTTGGGCGAGCACATTTAGCCATATCATAATGCCCACTGCTTTTGACGGTTCTTTTATAGGACAGCCAAAAGCACATAAGATGAAAAAATTAACTCGAATCGGTTTAGTTAAAGCCCCATATTTTCCGTTATCCATTATTTGGGAGGAATTACAAAATATCGTGCTTAATAGATCTGTTCGGTCAGTCTGCTTGGGAAAGCTGCTCGGACATGGTCTCAGCAGGTGCTTGAGCACTCTGCTCAGGAGACCTGCTCGGGCAGTCTGCTCGGGCATGGTCCTTAGCAGGTGCTTGAGCACTCTGCTAGGGAGACCTGCTCAGGCATGATCGTTAGCAGATGCTTGAGCAACCTGCTCGGGCAGTCTGCTCGGGCATGGTCCTTAGTAGGTGCTTGAGCACTCTGCTCGGGCAGTCTGTTCGGTTATGGACTTTAGCAGGTGGCACTCTGCTTGGGAGACCTGCTCGGGCATGGTCTTTAGCAGGTGCTTGAGCACTCTGCTCGGGAGACCTGCTCGGGCAATCTGCTCGGGCAGGCTATCCTTTCTGCCACATGGCAGGGGCTTTTAAGGTATTTTAGTCCATGTCTTTTTGGGAAACGAACAGGTTCAACGATCTTTTTTGCCGCCAAATCTAAAGCGGTTACCAAATAAATTTTGAAATTTATTACTCTGAAGATCGTGCCAGACATGTACAATGAATGTTGTCGCCAACTTAGGGATGGTTACAAAAGCACTTTCTATATATTGAACTTGCAGGCTTCATTTGCCCCCTGTTATTCACTCTATTCGGGCTCAGCTCAGTCTAAGCAAGTAAGTTCTTCTTCTCATTCTTTCTTGTTCGGCGCTTTATTTGTTTCCCTTCCATAGTTTCCCTTATTAGATTCTCGCTACAGAATGTCTTCAACTTCATCGAGTAGTTCTTCATCATCCTCAACTAACTCCACAGAAAATACCCTAGAAAGTGATTTGGAAAGTAGATCTTCACAAGTAGGCACCTCAACTTCTAGGAGTAGAGTAGGAACCTCTACCCCACAGGCCAGCACTTCATTCCCCTATAAGGATGCACTAGGGGATATCAAGGACGAAGCAGAAGAAAACTTTGATGAAGATACTTGGTTCACTTCAGATGAAAAGAGGAACAAGATGACCAAAGAAGACATAATAGAAATTTTGGAAGAATTTCCATTACCTCATCCATTCTCTGCTCGAGTTCCAGCACTTCAAGAACCCGCCAACTATGGCACGGATCTGGAAACAAGTGTCTATGAAGGCCAGATAAGGTCTGGCTACAGAATGTCTATGCACCCATTTGTCGTTGCCTTTTTTAACCACTACAAAATGACGCATTGTCAACTTGTCCCCAATGGGTGGAGAAAGCTTATTGGCCTGATCTATCTTGTGCAAACTTTGAGGTATCCAGTGACAGTCAATGACTTTGTGAGACTCTACCTTGAGGTATGCTTTATAAAGAATGTGGCCAAAAGTGTGGGATGGTATTACATCCACAACAGGGTTAAGGTGATCAAAGAAGGTCCTAAATCCAACAAAGGTTGGCACTCAATGTACTTCTTCATACAACGGCCAAGTGGCAAATGAGAGTTTCCCAGAAAATGGAACGGCTTCTGTAAAGACTTTGAAAAGAAAGACTTTCTAGCTCACAATGCTCTCACGAAGACCCTCCTCAATCACATAAAGAGAATGGGCAGTCTCTGTATCGATGAACCCCTTACTTACCAAGAGATGCAGCATGCGAGGCTTATTCCTCCTGCCCCTGCTAGGCCTATTCCTCTAACCCCTGTTGTAGAACCCCGTGTTGTTTTAAGGGGTAAGACTTCAGAGTTAGCAACGGGAACATCGTCTTCTAGGACTCCGAGTATAGGTAGAGTCTATAAACTATATCAATTCCTTTATTTCTCTTATTAATCTCAAATTTCATTGACCGACTTTATTCTCTCTACATAAATGTCTGGCAAAGGCGAAGGCGTAAAGGGAGACTTCCTGGACTTTTTCAGAGAGCTTCTAAGGGAAAGAGAAAAGAAGTTGCCGACGAAGGTTCCTCTCCTCTCGTAAAGAAACCTCGTGCTCATGTTCCTCCCTTGCCTCCTCTTGTGGTCGAAGATATTCCCGCGGACAAGGATCCTATCTTTCGTCCAAGGTGGACAATCAAGAGAGGTGATTCTGGTATGCCGAGTTCACACGTCTCCGCTCAGCACTTAGCTCATGGGGTGTTGCCTAGTGATAAGGCGATTCTGGAGAAGCAACCCCATGAGGCAATCGCAATGGCTCACGTCCAAGCTGCTTACAACGTAACCTCTTTGTTCTTTACGAACCCTTAATTAGATCCCTCATTTTCTTTTACATGATTCTTTTTATCTCATTTTTTGTATTCAGGCCTATTGCTATAGTAGCCAGATGCACAAAAGATTTCAAATGGCAATGGATGTGGCATGCGACACCGTGAACAAGAAGAATGAGGCTTTGGCCAAGGTTAACACCCTTGACAAGGAGGTCAAGACCTTGAAGACAGAGAATATAGACCTGCTCGCTAAGGTCAATCGTCTAGAGAAGAGATACGAGAAGCTGAAGAAGGCTGAAGCCGATATTGGGAACAAAGTTATCCAAGCGTTTCTTGATGGTACGGCGGGAGAAAAATGGCTACGGAAGCGCACAGAGGATGGTCTTTCTATCTTCGAGCAAGGCTTTCAGAAGGCCAAAGAGCTGACAATGGCCAAGTATCCCAACCTCTTCCTGGACGACATAACCGTCCATGTCTTTGGATCACCTTTAGGAGAGACTGCCGCGCCTACCGAAACTGGAGATGTCATTTCCCAGGGGGAGAAGAGTGGCCAACATGGGAATACCCCTGCGCCCTAGGATAGCTGGCTCCCATCTTTCTTCTTTTTTGTAATTTATTTCGATGGCTACTTAAGTACTTTTGCTGCCCCCAGAGGCTTCTTTATTAACATGTTTTTCACTGTCCCTTGGAAGGGTATGTTTTATTTTTGCAATTACGTTCTTAACTTTCCCATCTTGCAATGTTTTTACTTTAACACGAGCCCTAATCGTTAGCTAAAGGCTGGCAAAGAAGCCTCGCACTCACACTAGGCCAGATTTTGAATTAACAAAACAGGGTGGGGCAACGACCCCCCACTTGGTTTTGCCATTTCTCGGGCTAGAACTAAAGCTAGACCGTGTCAGGTAACACTTGTGTCTTACCCTATCACGTTGGGTGATGTTTGCTTAAGCAATACATGCAGTCTTGCTGCTCGGGCATACTACGCGAACATTTGAATGTATATCGTTCTTAAGAACTTAAATAACTCTGCTTAAGCGGCAAGTTAAAAAACATACTAACATACTGAAAAGAAAATGGTTCATTACTTAATGAAAAAAGACTATGACTACAATGGGAATTATGCATCCCTGTTATTCATCTGACTGAAGTCTATTCTACTCTCCTCCCAAAAAGGAAGTGTCTTGTCACTCTTAAAAGATACTACTGATAATAATGATGTAGGCTCTCTGTATTCCAAGTTCGAGGGATCGAATCCCCTGAAAGTGTTTCTAATGAGTAAGCGCTTGGTCTAAGTACCTTCAATACTCTGTAAGGTCCTTCCCAGTTTGGCAATAGCTTCCCAATAGCGGCTTTTGGATCTGAAATTTTCAACTTTCTGAGGACTAAATCTCTGATTTGAAATAACCTTGTTCAAACTCTTCGATTGTAGTGCCGAGCAACCCTCTGCTTTGTTGAAATTACTTGCACTAGGGCTTGAGCCTGTATATCATCTAGGAGGTCGAGATTTCCTCGAAGGTTCAACTCATTCTCTTTTTTCAAAAAATGCAATACTCAAACTGTTGGGAGTCCTACTTTAATTGGCAAGAGTGCCTCTGTCCCAAAACATAACAGAAATTGAGCCTTTCCCGTGACAGAGTGTGGTGTCGTGCGGTATGCCCAAAGTACTTTGGGGAGCTCATCTACCCATGCCCCCTTAGCTTCGTCTAGTTTTCTTTTCAAACCTTAAAGGATACTCCGATTCATAGTCTTCGTCTGTCCATTTGATTGGGGATGAACAACTGATGTGAAACGAAGATTAATGGAAAGGCCTTCACAAAAGTTCCAAAAATTAGAATTGTCGAACGGTTTTCCATTATCCGTGATCAGGACCCTTGAGACCCCAAAACGACATTCTTCCTGAAGAACTCTTCACACTTTGCCGCTGTTATAGTAGCCAGCAGCTCGGCCTCAGTCCACTTTGTGAAATAGTCGTTGGCGACTATCACAAAACATCGTTGACCCGTTGCCATTGGGAATGGACCCAAAATATCCATTCCCCACATCGCGAAGGGAATTGGAGAGGTCAAGATGTTAAGTGGAGTTGTCGGCGTATGTAAGAGTGGAGCAAACTTCTGGCATTGATTACACCTTCTCGTGAAGCTGACTGCGTCCTTTTGCATCCCTGACCAGTAGTAACCTTGCCTCAAGATCTTGTGGGCTAGATTTCTTCCACCCAAGTGTTGCCCACAAATACCTTTGTGAACTTCCCGCAACGCATAATCTGCCTCTCTGGGGCTTAAGCACTTGAGGTATGGCAAACTGAAGCACTTCTTGTAAAGGGCCCTATCTACAAGAGCATACCGAGCAGCTTTAGCACGCAGATTGCGTGCTTCACTTCGTTCTTCAGGTAATGTTCCCAAAGTCAGGTATTGCACAATCGGGTCCATCCAGCAAGGCTCTTGCTCAACTATGTCAATCTCCGCTAAAGGTTGGATACTCCTTTCTTGAAGGAGCTCAATATATACTGCCCGGGAGAACTCTGAGACATCTGTGGAAGTTAACCTTGACAGGGAATCTGCTTGGGCATTATGATTCCTTGGTATGTGGAGGATTGTAAAATTTTTGAATTTAGCGGCCTGAGTTTTCACAACCTGGAGATATTATATCATTCTTTCATCTCTGGCTTCGTATTCTCCCAAGATATGGTTCACCACTAGCTGAGAATCACTATGTACAGAGAGAGAGTCCACCCTTAGTGAATGTGTCAGTCTTATCCCTGCCAGAAGTGCTTCATATTCGGCCTCATTGTTCGACGCCTGGAAGTCGAAGCGAAGAGCGTATTCAATCACAAACTTCTCTGGGCTGATCAATATAAGTCCAGCTCCACTGCCACCTATCTTAGACGATCCATCAACATAAAGAAGCCACGGGTCTAAAGTTTTCGAGAGAACCAACGACGGGGGGTTTTCTGGCACAGTGCATTCAACAACGAAATCTACTAAGGCTTGGACCTTAATTGCGGCACGGGGCTTGTATTTGATGTCAAATTCCCTCAGCTTTACTTACCAATTAACCAGTCTCCCCGATGCTTCAGGACTTTGTAGAACCTTCCCCAAAGGCTGGTTGGTTAAAATCGTGATTGAATGCTCTTGGAAGTAAGGTCGTAGTTTTCTGGCCGAAGTAATGAGGGAAAGGGCCATCTTGTCTATTCGAGGATACCTTGTTTCCACATCTTATAGAACCTTGCTCACGTAGTAAACGGGCTTCTGCTTGTCCTTCTCTTCCCGAATTAGAACCGCGCTTACTGCCACCTCGCTAACTGAAAGGTAAAGAAAGAGGTCTTTACCAGTGATTGGCTTGGTGAGAAGAGGCGGAGATGCCAAATATTGCTTTAACTCTTCAAACGATCTTTGGCATTCCTCCGTCCATGCGAAATCTTTTGCCTTTCTGATGGCCCGGAAGAAGGGCAGGCATCTTTCCACCGATTTAGACATGAATCTTCCCAAAGCGGCGACTCTTCCCGTGAGTTCTTGAACTTGCTTGATTGTTTTGGGTGGCTTCATGGCTTGAATGGCACTTATCTTCTTCGGGTTGGCCTCGATGCCGTGTTGGGAAACCATGAACCCCAAAAACTTATCGGATGCTATACCAAACACGCACTTGAGTGGGTTTAGCTTCATCTTGTAGGCTCATAAAATATCGAAGGTTTCCTTGAGGTCCTCCACATGAGCTTCGGCCTTGACGCTCTTCACCAGCATGTCATCCACATATACCTCCATATTCTTCCCAATTAAATCGCGGAATATCATGTTGACCAAATGTTGGTATGTTGCCCCCGCGTTCTTAATTCCAAAGGGCATGACCCTGTAGCAGTAGAGTCCCTGCTCTGTGATGAAGGAGGTTTTAGGAATATCATCTTCAAACATCCTTATTTGGTTGTATCCTGAGTAGGCATCCATGAAACTTAACAATTCATGACCCGAGGTAGCATCAATGAGGATGTCAATTTATGGAAGTGGATAATTGTCCTTTGGACAGACCTTGTTAAGGTCGGTGAAGTCGATACATATGTGCCAGCGGTCACCCGACTTAGGTACCATTATAACATTGGCGATCCAATCAGGGTAAGAAATCTCCCTGATGAATCCGGTTACCAACAACTTATCTACCTCTTCCTCGATTTTCACTTGCCTTTCAAGAGCAAATGTCCGCTTCTTTTACTTGATCGGCTTCTTGAGCGGGTCTACGTTCAGCTTATGGGTGATTACTTCGGGATCAATTCCAGGCATATCAGACGTTGTCCATGGGAAAATATCCGAGTAGCTTAGTTGAAGGTCAACAAGCTTGAGCTTGAGGTCTTCTGCTAATCATGTTCCCATCCTCACTGTCTTTTCTTTGTTCCCCGTGTATAACTCAATGTCCAAGAGGTCTTCAGCCGACTTGCCTCTTTCGACCTTTGTTTTGTCCCTCAAGTCTTCAATTATAAGGGTCTCGTTACTTTTGGTCCAACATGACGCCATATAGCACTGCCAAGCCACCACTTGGTCTCATTTGACTTCTCCAATTCCGTGTTCCGTAGGGAATTTCATTTTCATGTGGTACGTTGATACCACCGCCTTCAACTGGTTTAGCATCGTCCGGCCAAGGATCGCGTTATAGGCCGAAGGAACACGAACTACCATGAAGTCCAACATCATCTTGGCTTGAGCCGGAGGGGTGCCCACAACAATCGACAAAGCAATGATCCCCTCGCAAACCACGGGGTGGATAAAAAAGCCATAGATTGGCGTGTTTATCTTGCGTAGTCGATCGGATGGGATGTTCATTTTTTGGAATGCTTCGTAAAAGAGCACCTCCGCCGAGCTCCCGTTATCTACAAGGATTCTCTTTACATCAAAATTGCCCACTCGGAGGGTAACGACTAGGGGGTCATCATGGGGCGTATTTGTGTCCCCCACATCTTCTTCAGAGAAAGATATCGTTAGGATCGACTTTGTTTTCTGCTTTTTGATTGATGGCCCAACAGTTGTGCATCTTGCATAGGCTTTTCGTCCTTGTCCAGACGAACCTCCAGCTGCTATCCCCCTGAGATAGTATTAATGACATCCGAGTTGTCCTGAGTTTCTTCACGTCCTGCTAAGGGAGTGGCTTCCCTTCGATCATCTCTCATATTAACATATTTCTTTAGATGCCCTCGCTTGATGAGAGCCTATATAGCGCGTTTAAGCGATTCACAATTGTCTGTGGTATGGCCATGGTCATTGTGGTAACGACACCACAAATTCCTATACTTCTTGCTCGGTGCCGATCTCATCTTGTCCCGTCTCTCCAATATTTCTTTGTCCTTTATCTCATGGAGAATCTGCGATGGCCTGGCATTCAATGGCGTCAGATTTTTCATATCGAACAGCTTCTTTGGGTGCCTCTCGTCCCTTCTTGAACACTTAGAACTCCGTCCACGTCTTGGACTATCATCTCGGGCTCACTTTCCTTGCTCCTGCCCGTTGTCACCTCGGTGTCAATTGTTAGTTTCCAAGTATTCTTCAGCTTGGATGTACTTGTTGGCTTTGTCCAACAAGGTGCTCATATTCCCAGGGGGACTCTTGTTTACCGCGAACGCAAACTTGGAAGTAGGGCGAAGTCCGCGCAAAAAGGTGGTGTATTTCACCGACTCATCGAGATTTTCGATTTCTAATGTTGTCGCATTGAAACGCCCTAAATATTGCAACAAAGATTCGTTCCTCTCTTGAACCACATTAAGGAGACTTGCTGAATTCTTCCTTCAGGTTCGGCTGCTCACAAAATGTTTCTGAAACAAGTCCGAGAGCTGAGCGAAGGAATGGATAGATCTAGGTCGTAGAGACTTAAACCAGTCATGTGCAGCCTTTCTCAAAGTAGTTGCGAAGGCCGGGCACATGACCACATCCGAGACCTGAAGGAGTAGCATATTTGTTTAAAACTGGTAGACGTGCTCCCCAGGGTCTCCGCTCCCATCATAAAAATCGCACTGCGGCATCCAAAAATTTGGAGGAAGTTTTGCCTTCTCGATTGTCTTGGACAGGGGATATCCAGAATCTTCCCTTGGGGGAGTGAATTCTTTCAGGGAGAGCCCGGAGATGGTTTTATGAGAATTTTGCCCTTGGGGGTGCACTTCTCGTGTAGCGCCATGAACTCGTCCTTGGGGATGTTGTCTTTTGTCCGCACAGTGTCGACCTCAAACTTCATCGCCTGGAACGGGAGACGAATTCGTGCTGCCTTCCACTAACGTCTCAATTTCGAAAACATGAACCGCTTCTGGTAACATGCTTCTCGACCTCCTGTCTTGGCTGATAACTGGGATCAGCCTCTGATCTGTACTTCCAACCATAGCTTGACCTTGAGGTCAACCTGAGGCAAAGGTCACTCGGGTCAAGGTGGGTCTGATTGGTAGAGGCCATGGGAGCCACTACCTCAACCGTTTTCTGCAAGGTGTTCACTACGCCTTTAAGCTCATGGATTTCTCTTGTCAGGTTTTCATTTGGTGTTTTGGATAACTTTCGGTTGAGGTGGTGATGAAGGTCTCCCCTCTTCAGGAGAGGGGTTGGGGAACGAGTTCCCCTAGAACCGTCGCTCATCTGTGGAGTGACTAAAGTTACATTGATCCGGTCATCGCTGGAATACCGGTGAGATGGTGTTGAATGCCGGCCCTCTCGGCGAGAGCCACTGGATCGTGTTCGCCGATTATGAACTGAGCGACTGACTAGAGACGTGTTGGAGGATGATTGTCTGGCCATGTTCCCTGTCAGTCCCACGGATGGCGCCAAAATGTTACTACTAGAATATTGATCGGGAACCACAGGCAGGAAATGGACCTGCAAAATGGAACAATGAGTGATTATCGGGGGTGTTCCGGCGGAGGAAGCTCTGATGCTAAAGTCATAACATTGCTACTGGGTAGAGCTCTGAATATCAGAATTGCACTAGGTGTGCGTAGACCTGGCAAATGGGTAAATCCGCCGGGTACGGGTAATACCCGGGCGGATACGGGTAAACTCGGTTCGGGTAAAAATTACCCGATTTTTTACGGGTAGTCGTTTCTCATGCCCGTACCCTACCCGGACAATTCGGGTATATCCGCGGGTAACCGTGCAATCTTCCAAAATTTCTTTAACATTTTTTTAATCACTTTCTATTAACCAAAAATCTACAATCTATACAATATTAACATTAACAATGCCAATTACACAGCACAAAATAGAAAGACAAGATTCAATCTCACTTGTGTTGATTCCGCAGATCAAACAATTACATACCAAACAAGTACCCAAAAATATCAAAAAAAAAAATCTATTAACAATAAAAAATTTATACGATCTGTGGCAGTGGAAGTCGATCTCATTTGTGACGGTGGAAGTCGATCTGTGACCGTGGAAGTAGATCCGTGATGGTGGAAGACCGGAAGTGGCCCGTGGAGGAGGTCACGCCGTCAGCGATGTCGTTGTTGATGTGTGAGAGACTGAGAGGAGAAAGGACGGTGGAACCTTCGATCTGCGGCGGCGACATATGTGGGCTTTCCGATCGGCAGCAGAAGAGTGATGTGGTTGAGTGGCCTTAGATAGAGTGAGGGATGAAGGGGTTGACGGTGGTCGCTGGTCTCGATCACCGGTGAATCTCGAGTGAGGGGTTGCGCCGCCTTGAGTCGGCGTGAGATTGAGAGAAAAGATGAAAATGAATGGTTAGGCCTAGGGTAAAAAAGCATGTCTCTCTTTATATATAGCCTAAAAACGAGTATGCGGGTAAACCATAACCGACCCGGATTTACCCGGAAATTACGGGTCAGTTCGGGTACGGGTCAGATTTCTGTGGGAATTGAATATTGGTACCCGTACCCGGTATTTTGGACCGGGTACGGTCTCTTTTTTGCCAGGTCTAGGTGTGCGTGTGTGTGAACTTGTTTGCGTACCTGAAGCTTTTTTCATGATATAGGCTTATTTCCCAGAACCCTAATTACCTCGGGACTCTTCTCTGATAGGTCTGGAGACCAACTAGGATCCTGTTAGGACTCTCATAGATCACGTAACTATCCCTTGGGGGATATCATTGGTGTTCTATCAGGACTCTGACACCTCTGTGTACGTGTGTCCAGTGAATTTCAAGGTGGCATTTGAGTGATTATTGTTAGTGCATGCACTGATATAGAGCTATCTTCCATGGGTTTAGGGGTGGGGTGGGGGTGTCTTATTACTGATGGTGTTAGTTTGTTATCCATATGTTCATTCTCGAAGATAATACAGACTGACAATTGCGGTCAGTTACATATCTACCATTTGGTGTACTTTTCATCACAAAGTAACATAGCCCTTGGTTAGGCCTCTGTTTTAATTAAGTATGAGGGTTTGACTTGTTTAAAACTTTGGCTAGGTTGTGAGTGAGTTACAACAAAAGCAAGTAGAAGCTCGTTGGGTTAGTTAGAAGGCAGATGAGGGCTTTCCATGCCAATGAGGAAGGATGTGGTGTATAGTGAGTAAGGTTGGAGGATAAAATATGAACATAAATTGGTTATTCATGCAGTAGAGGCTTATTTGGTATTTTCTGAGTTATTTGAATATGACTAAGGGTGCTTCTTGTTTCCCGGTCAATTGAATAACTTTGCATAGTGTCCTTGCTTCCCGTTTCTCCACATCCCACATAATTTTAGGTTTCAAGCAACCAAAAATATTATGAGTGAAATAATAATCATGAATTTGGTTTGTTTTTAGCTCTAGTTAGGATCACAGGGTCTCAAACTCATCAAAATAAGAAGCTGCACTTCCAGTTTATACTAGGTAGTAAAAGTAAGTGATGACACTATTTTGGAATAATTTTAGCATTAAATTTTTTATAAAGTCGCCCCAATTAACCCTACCTCTACTTTGCACTTAGGTCCAATGCCAATATTCAGCTTGTCCTTCAAAGTGGACCGGCACAAATTTAACCTTGTTATTCCACATTATGGAATTGGAAATATTTCTCAGTCGGACGAATCCAGGCCCTAGAATCCTCCTTCGAAAGTATAAAGAAATTGTTGCTTAGGAGTTTGATGGTACGAGTTTCCTTTTGTAAGTATAGTAGTGTATTGAAGATGGGTCGTAGTTATTGTGAGGTGAGGTGTGGTGGTTCTTAGAATCTCACCCTTGGTAACTAGCAGCCATATCGTCATCCGTTTGAATTCCTCCACGGATGTCAATTTAAGCTACGTATCCACCACAATGTAGGACGTGTGCCAGAGTCAAATCTGGTCAAGTCCAAATTCCACATGCTTGTTTTCCCAAAAGGGCCTCATTAATCCATTGATTTTTTCGAACGCCCAGGCCAACCAACTTCTTAGGAAGGCAAATGACATCCCATGCAATCTAGTGAAACGAACGACGATCCCACTGTTAGCCCACCAAGAACGAGCAAAAAATTGATCTTTCTACTCACGTATATATTTTGAAAGTTTGTACACCTGCATAACATGCACTAATAAGGATGACATAAACGATTAGTTAGGCATACATCTGAAAGCCTTATTCAAAAATAGGCATTTTCATAATGCACAATGATCCTGAGTTTTATGAATCAGTTCCGTAAAAAACCTGTGTCAATCATGCCTAATATTTAACTATATGCTTAAGTATTTCCCAAGACCCAACTCCGATTGATAATCAAGTAAATCTAGAATTAAGGATTGCAGTTCCACTAACATATTAGAACTTAAAATTTTACTTGATTTAGTCGTCTCTCACCAAGGTAAAATCACAAAAAGAATTTTGAACAGCTTGCTCATAACAGAATTGCCCCAGAATCCGACAAGCAAAGTAGAATGATGAAGTCACAGTACCAAAAGGCAGACACAGTGATACCCAAGAGTCCGCATGGGTCCTCTAGCAGTAACAATACCAGCGGATATCCTTGGATTCCCGAGCGCAGAAAAAGCGAGTCCAAACATCTATGCCTGAACGGCCCCAACAAGGCCGAGAGCGGAAACAACTAAGGCGATACCTCACCTCAGCGGCGGGGGATAAAAGTCATATATGATCCAGAAGCCACATATAGAGAAGCAAAGGGCTACCCTTAAATGCAGCACTAGCATCATTTTGCACCTCGATAATGGTATTTATGGTCTCAGCTACCATACCGAAATTATCCCTTGTAGAGACACTTGGGGTACCAACTTAGTCAATCTCACATCAGTATATTCTAGACTATGGTTATCCATTTTAGTAGAAAATATTCAATCACAGGAAAAAACAGAATATGCTCAACTCGAATAAATGACCTAGCCCGCTCTTTGCTAACTTCTAATAAGCTCACGAGGGACATGACATAGCCATCTTGAATGATCAAAACAACAATGGAAAAATTAGCAGGGACATCCACCAAAGCCAAACATTCCTCATACGTAAGGCAAAGCTCATCTAGGCCGAATAAGAAGACATGATCTTGGGGATCCCAAAATTTACAAGCGGCCCAGAGAATATCTTCATGAACAGTGATCGTGTGCAAACTCATGACAGACTTCAGACGGAAGTGCCCATCAAGGTGAATAAGGTCTACCTTGTTGGAGGAGTCAGCAAATGGTTAAAATTAGAGCTTGAAGATCGTGGAGTTGTCTTGGGAGTTTGTTGGAAAGAATGAGAGTGAAATGTCCCCTGAAGGATAAGACAACAAAAGGTCAAACCGGACGCTTTTCGACAAACAGGCCAATTTTTTCTATTTATGTGTGTGTGTGTGTGTAACTGTCCAGTTTGACTAAAAAAATAGATTTTTCTTCTAACTAACCTGCCGATCAGGAAAAAAACCACCAACCTCACTGACTAACGGGCCGGTTAGTCACTATCTATGGAATTTTTAAAGGGTTTGCACATGTGGAGGCTAAACCATGTACCTGTTCTCAATCAAATCCAACTCAATTTTGAGCCATTTTCGTGCCCGTTCTCCTATCTTTTGGTGCAAGTGTATGGACGTTAAAGTAGAATATGTACATAAGAGTTTGTTAATGTAAAATCTCTACTACAAGAAAAAAGATGTTTGATAATCGAGTTCCTAATGAACTCCAAATCCTACTCTAAGATAAAACAACAAATAATTAGTCCTTACAGGGCTTCTTAGAACTAGGTTCGTCCTTTTCGCTCGGTCCAGAGGGCTCATCGTCTCACTAGGCCTCATAGTACTTGTCGTCAGGGTCGGGGGATGACTCCAATATCAAGGCCTCGATTGATCCACTAAGCTTCCCATATGTCTTGTAAAGCACGTAACCTTGGTAGATCGACGAACTTTCAATTTCTTCTGTTGTGAGGGACAGGGGCTTTCTCCTTGGGCAATACGAACTCTGATTTGTAAATTGGCCTAAGGGAGATTCGACTCTTCGCTCTCGTCTTCTTCTGGCCTCTGGTCCATGGTACCTAAGGTGAGCACGATTTGGTTTGGGGGTCAAACTGTAAACTGAACTATTAACCCTTGGTTTGAAAAATTGTAAACCGAAACGACCCACCTCGCGAAGGTGGCACCAACTAAATCCCACAGAGTGGATAGCATATCCTTTAGATTGTGGATCATCCAGTATGCACCCTTCAGCAATGAGCTCGAATCCTGCAAAAAGAAAATATAGGATTAAAAGCAAAGCCTAAAAGTGAAATTACATAAAATGAGGAGTCGAGTTTACCGGTTTGACGCAAGATAGGTCCTTAAGTCTTAGTACATCCCAGTCCTTTTTCAGTTAGGGGATCGGCTTCGTATCATGGCCCTTCCCCTTTGAAAACACCGGCACTATCCAAGAAGGGAATGTAATCCCCTTCGCGGACTCCTCCTTCCTCTCACCCTTACCTTTCCTATTTTGAGCCGCCCTAGCCTGCTAGATCCTCTTCATGCACTCCGCAGTCAAAAGAAGGGCTAAATCCTCTTGTATGAATACCTCGTAAGTACGGAGATCACACAGCCACCTTAAGAAGGACATAACAATCCCCCTGGTCAGATTTTTTCTCAACTACCGGTCTAAAGTTTCCATCTTATACATCTCTATAGGAGGGGATGTCGGGGTGCGAGCCTCGATATCAATATGGTGCTGGAAGAGCACCCTTGCCAACTTCTCCTAGGAGTACCCTACCCGCGAACCTGGCACCGGGGAGGCCCAACTCCTCTGAATAAGACTCTTCTCCCTGCTACTTTGACAGAGACTGTTGAAAGAAAAATGGATGTGAGTATTCATAAATATGCATTAATGGAAGTTCAAAGGCTAAGGAATAAATGAACAAATAACTCACTCGATGTTAAGTCAACCCGTTGAAGGTACCTCGATAGGCCCCCACCGTGGCCACAACTCGCTTATCCTAAAATTTGCACTAGTAAATCGCCACCTCAGTCTCATCCGTATGCCCTACCCAAGTCGTAGTGAACGCGACCCTAAAACCTTAAAAGCCCAAATTTGCTAGTGAAGATAAATATGAGCAATATGTTTATAGTGTGAATGAGAATGATCAAAAAGGCTTAAGAGCTAAGACATACCTCCCAGACATCACAGTATCTAATGAAGCTCTAAGACTGTCTCGGGATACCAAGCCCGGCGAATGGTACAGCTGGGCCATGGCCGAAGTACCACAGTCGTACTCTCATATCTCCCCGATTTCCTCTAAAGCTCTCAGGCACCAGAGCTGCACTAAGTCATCCTCCTTGCTGAACAACATCTCCCCCAAGACTTACAATAGGAACCCTGCACATACCGATCAATGGACGCCTCGTCGGCGTCCTCCAGGGTTATACCCTCATAATGGGAATGGAGGGTACCAAAAAAAAATTTGCCCTTCTTGTAGGAGGCTCAAATCTAAGCAACTAGACCACGAGCGCATGGTCCTTGTCAAGATCATGGGCCCGCAGGATAGGCCTCCCTCCAACGTTGAATATTCATGATATTTGCAAAGTCGTACGGTGTAAGCATGGCCTCTCCGAACGGTAAATGAAATGTGTAAGTAAAATCCCACTAATGCTCCGCCAAGCACAAAAAATGTTTTTTACTCCAAGTAAAAGCATGTAACCCGTTCAAAAACAGGTCAAAGTCGGTCTCGGCGATCCTATTCTACATATTATCTGGTATCTTCCCCCACCATTCCCATACCAGATTCGGGAGCCCTACAACGGATATTTGAGGGGAGGGGCTGCACGAAAAAAGGAAGAACTAGGTCATCCGGTTTATGCATGGGGTGCATGAAAAATAAGAAACAAAGTAGTTGTGTGCCCTATTTCGAATGAGAGTGCCTAGTGTGTGAAAAAAGTGAGAAAGAGTGTGTAATTGAAAGACAATTGGTAGAAAACATATCTTGTGGGCGAAAAAGTAATGGCTTATGTGCACATCTTAATCCGGTGTTAGGATTTAATGATTATCTGTCTGCATGGTTGGCCAGAATTACGAAACACGCCCAATTTGAGGCCCACCACCATGTCCTCTCCTAGTATGTTAAAAATCCATCTCTATATGAGAAATTAGATAAGAATAGAGAGATATCTTATGAATTTATAGAGTGGAAATATAGTTGGAGTAAGATTTAAGAAAGTGAAGTCCTCCTTATGGCCGAATATGTGTGAGAGAGAGTGGTGAGTGATTGGATTGTGATTGAAACTCTGGCCGATTTTTCAGTTTAAATCTGTCAAATTCTCTGGCTAACGGGTTGGTTTTCAAGGCTTTAATTTGTCAAATTTCAAACTGGATGGTTTTCGACATATTATTTTGATTCTTCCCCTTCTCTAATCCACTGGTTAGTTTTCGGTCTAAAAACAAAACAATTGTTATAGATGCTTGTTTAAAATTCATTTCGCATGCCCTTCTGTGCTTGAATGTCTTGGGTGCTTGTGTAATCCCTCTTTTCATAGTTTATGTCTTCCTTGTTTGTATGTTTTGCATGATACAATGCTTATTCGCCTCAAGTATTTTTATCCGGTATTTGTGTGCTTGCATGCTTGATTGTGCATGCTTGCTCCCCTGTCCTCAAATTGTTCTGATCCGATTACTTGAATTTGTTATTTAGTTCAGCATGTTGTACCGTGCATGGCAAGTGCAACATCCTATGTTTTGTTGCTAGAAGTAACACTTTCTTTATATCAAGTGAATTCATATGTTTGGCACTCAACGACCAGCTGTTGTTGCACATTGTTGCCTCCGTCTTTAAGTGATATTTTGAAGTTTCCTTCTATCTAAGTGACCAACTACTTGAGGTGTTGTTGGCTCTAGCTCTTGGACATAAGTTCGGTTATGACTAAGCGACCAACCACTTGGACGCGTTCTTGGCTCCGGGTCTTAGTCAATGAGCCTCCACTTTGTCCGTCGACCACTAAAATCAATTTGGTGGCTCCAGCATGGCCAAAGTTATTCTCGTATTGCTAGACGACCACTCAAATAGATTTGCTGGCTCTAGCATCTAGCAATACCATCATCTTGTCTATCAACCATTCAAATCGATTTGGTGGCTTCAACAAACAAGCAAGATTCCCTTTTTTTGTATACCCAGATAACCGTTTAAGTCGATTTAGTGACTCGGGCAATAGGCAGTGTTATTATTTCTTTGACATATATAGACAACCATTTTAATCGATTTGGTGGCTCAAACATCTAGTATGGGTTTTGTCTGTCGACCATTCAAACCGATTTAGTGTCTCCAAAAACAGACAAAAATTCATTCATATATTCCTAGATGATGAATCGTTGTTACTATTGGCTCCGGCTTCTAAGGGTATGTCCTTGTGGCGAAGTTACCAATCGTCATTGTTGTTGGCTCCGGCTCTTAGTCATAAGCCTTTAGTGCATCTGGATGACCAATTGGTTTTACCGTTGGCTCTGGCTTCTAGATGTGCTTTTATGTTTAAGCGACTAGCCATTGTTACTGTTGGCTCCGATTCTTAGACATGACTTCTCAGTATCCTAAGATGACCAATTTTTGTTACTGTTGGCTCCGACTTCTAAGGATGCACCCCTTATCCGGTGACCAATCGTTGTTACTGTTGACTCCGGTTCTAGAAAAGGTTTCATTTCACTTTCCCTTTCCCTTGTAACATTATTCGATGATCAATCTTTGTTACTATTGGCTCAAGTTTTGTGATACCCCGAAAAATACTGGAGATTAATCTAACCGCGGGTTTGATTAATTAATGAGGGATTATTTTACTAAGTAGCATTATGTTGGTGACAATTAAGTGTTAAAGAGCTAAATAAGGGTGTTAGTGTGGTCGTAGGGGTTGAAATGTAATTTTGGAAAGTTAAGGAGCAAAAATGTAATTTTGGAAAATATGATGAACGGGGATGCATATCTTTATTAAGTAGCATCCTTTTGATGATAATGAGGTGTTAGGGTGATTTTGGGGTCAAATTGTAATTTTTAAAATTTGAGGGGTCAAAATGCAATTTTAGAAACTTGAGGGGCCAAAGTGCAAATTTTGAAACTTTACAAAATGTGGCATAGCCTGGGGAAAACAGTCCATGCACGATGGCCACCTCCTGCTTGCCATAACCTGAGTCATGGTGGGAAATTATAAAGTATTGATGGATGAAGATGAATGATGAAAATATAAAAGAAAATTTGTGGGGTTAAAAGTTAAAATATGAGAAAGTCATGAACATGAGTTGGGCGTGAACAGTAACCTCGTGAAGAACACAGCAAAAAGAGGAAGAAAAAGGGAGGAAAAAGAGAAGAAAGGAAGAAAGAGAAGAGGAAAGGGAGAAATGAAGAACCTCGAATTCATTTGGGTATGATTTTGAACCCTAAATCGCGAAGTTATGGAAGAATTGGGTGAAATTTTAGTTGAAGAACATGTGACATATGTGTATATATATTTCGGTTGTGTATGTATAATCGGGGATGTGGAATTTGAATGGATTCTTGTTAGAATCATGTTTATGAGAACTTAAAATGGAGAAAGAAAGGAAACTAATTAGGGTTTTGAAATTGGTGGGAGTTCAGTGGTGTGCATGCGTTTTGTGTGAGTTCAGTGTGTGTTCTTCATCCATGGTGGTCTAATTCGAATGGTGGATGTGTAATTGGGAGTAACTGTGTAAACCGAATGGATTTAGGGTTCTCAAGTGTAGTGTAATGAAATTTAAGTGGTTTAAGGGTATAAAACATTATGAAATCATGCGTGATTGGGGATGAAAATACCCAGGTGTGTCACGGCTGAAGGAGGAAGAAGATAAGTGTGTGTGCGTGAAGGTGACGTAGTGTGTGTTGATGTGAATAGTGACTGTTTTTGTCACTAAATGTGGGAATTAAGTAATCAGTTTGGAATTCGAATTTTTAAAAAGATTTAGGGTCAGATTTAGCCAAAGTGAAAAAAATAGACCCTAGTTATTTTTAGGAAACCTATGTCGTGGAAAACTTTCAGATTTTTCCAAGGTCGAGAAGGGGTGAACGGACGCGGGAAGTTTGGAACTTTACGGTGACATTTAAAATACCAAACGAGCGCGGTTTTGCGCAAAAAATTTATGAGGACTCTATGATGCTGAGAAGTTCCATTTCCCAAGATTTCAGGTCATTCCGAAGTCGTTAGCCATTTTTGGCCGTATGGGCTTTTAAGCGTTTGGTCCGGACGCCGGTTCGGGATTTTTGGGTGAAAATTTTGTAAAATACTTTTTCGCTCAAGAATGAATCAAGGAGGCTTAAAATAGCGTTTTAAAGCACTTTTGATATTTTTCTGATGCTGAGAACCCTCAGGGGCATTTTGGTAATTTGCCACTCGAAGATGGGTATTTTGGTAATTTTTCCGGTAAAGTTTTTCAAAAGACTTTTTAGTCCGGAAAGAGTTGTAAAACACCTAAAAGGTTGTTTTGAAGCAGATTTGAGATGTTGGAGTGGTAGTGAACCGTCAGGGGATATTTTGGTAATTTGCCATGTTGACGCCAAATTTTAGGGAACGCGTGTAATTCAGCGTTCGAAATGGTGGGAAGTGATGAATGATTTTAATACGTTGAAATAATGAGATAGTGGCTACTACTAATGCGTTGATAAGCTAGGTTAAGGATCCAATTATTAGATCGGATTAACAAGCTGCCGTAAGACGCTATAAATGATTAAATGGGAAGGGGTAGAATTGGGAGTGCGTATATGTGGAATGATTTCTAACGAGTAGAGTATTATTTGACTAGGTGATGCAGCTCGTTGCGATCAGAGATTGCGAGTTGCTTCGGCTATAAGCCAATCAGGTAAGGACAATGCGGTTCTATTATGCTAATTCATTATTTCGATTAGCATACCATGTTGATGACGTTTATGTTGGACTCTTGTTGTTATGTGTTGACACCGGTAGTCATTGTGACCGATATACGTATATTTGAATTGTGTTGTTGAGGACTTAGGGTAGAATTTCCTTAGTCCGCCCTGTTGATAGATTTTAGTGAGGATGATGGGTGTCCCAGTATGCTATGATTCGATTCGATTAGCATACTTGAAGTTGATGATGGTGTTGTGAAGGGGTTATCGTGTGGTTGTTGTGAGATGCCGGCAGTTATTGATAGCCGATATCTCTTCTCTTTGAGAACACTATTGAGGACTTGTGGCAACTTCTCCCGAGTCCGCCCTATCGTTGATAATGATGTTGTTGAGGTCGTTGCATGTTGTTGTGAAATGTTGACACTTATTGGTAGTCGACATTTCTCTTATGTAAGAACGTTGTTGAGGGCTTGCGGTAGTCTTCTCCCAAGTCTGCCATGTTGATGATGTCACGTTGAACTCTTATTGTTATGTCTGAACACCGGTTGATTTGTTGATCCGGTATTCCTTGTTGAGCTGTGTTGTTGAGGACATAAGGTGGAATAAATTTTCCCTTAGTCCGCCCCGTTAACGATGTCTTGTTGCATGGCTGTAACGTGGTTAGGGAAAGCACTCTAAATGAGCTCCCTGCCTGTTGACAGTGTCTCTTCTATTTATTTGAGACTGAGATGAACATCCCGTAAAATGGACATCAATATGAGGATGATGGCCTGTGAAACATGATCACTGGCAAAAAGGATGTAGGGTGCGCGAGTCGAGTCGAGTCTGTCATGTCATGTCTGGTCAAGTCTAGTCTGTCCTGTCTGAGTTGTATTGCATTTGATTTTCTTTTGATATTAATGATTTTAATGACTTTTATTTCGTTGATGTTATCTTTTCAATTTCCTATTTTATTGTTCACTCGCATAGTCAGTCAGTTAGTCAGTCTGTCGGTCAGTCAGTCTTGTCCATGAGGAGGTGGCAGTAATGATGTTCTATTGGGCCTTAAAGCCGCTCAGTCTAACGAAAGAAAAATTATCGTTTGACAAGTTATGTTGATGCTGAAATTTATTGACTACTCTTGATTCATTACTATCGTTGAGATGATTATTATTCCTTCGAGTCTTTTGAATCATTTGTACACAATACTCCTCGTGTTGTCTTTACTGGGCGATTTGCGCTCATTCCTTATGTTGTATTGTGCAGGCTATGAGGTTGATCAAGGAGAACCTTCTAGAAAGGAAAAAGACACAAGCTAGAAAAGTTGAGTAAGGGAATCAGTTGTGTGAGGTAAGAACATCTAGGAATGGTGGAATGAAGAATGTGTTGCGAGATAGGTTGATAAGAGTCCTACGACTACAGTCGTGTATTAGGTTGTATACTTTCATGTTGTTTAAAGACTTGAAAGTCTTCCGCTGCAGTATGATGTATGTTTGTAAGAAAATTTTTGTAAGGACGTAATTTGAAGCGTCTAATAATGATGTATGAGTATGATGATGTAGTTGCTCTGTATTCAACACAGGATTTTGAAAGTGATTATGGTTGATAACTCAGCCCGGTGATGTCACTTGGGTTGAGGGTGTCACAAGTTTCAAACAATATTCATGTTCTTTATGAACTACATTGGTGTGATTTCTCTTAGAAAGATACGTAGGAAGCCTTGTAAAGGTCCGACCTCATATCTGTGTTATGGTCCGCAAGTTTGTTTAGAGTGTTGTGGCCTTTTTCGTATTTCATTACAAAAATGTGTTGTTTCTCGGTGGTGTCCGCCTCTAAGCAAGCTCCTCATCGAAAGGCTCTATAGACACCCAATTTTCATAGTCATTATGTATTAGATAAATTTTGGGTTCATTATTACTTAGAGTTTATTATTAAGGGTTAGGCATGATAATATGATTTAATTAATTTAATTTGGTCCATTGGATTCTCAATGTCCAGTTTAGTAGTCCAATCCAGTCCAACAATCCAGTCCAGTTGTCCAATCAGTAATTGGGCTCAATCCAGTCCAACTATGTCAGTCCAGTTCATATGTCTAGATTGTGATTTGTCTAGAAGATTTAACGAATTATTTGTGATATATCCTTGATGCAAGTGATTAAATCGTGGATTTATGTGAAATATGAAGATAATTGCCAAATCTGCTACATCTTATCTATAAAATCAGAGATAATTACCGAATTAGGGTAAGATCCTTAGCATAGCGTTCTCGAGTCCTTTAGACAAGCATACTCGCGAGGTATACTTTATAGTTTTTCTAGTCTAGTTTACTAGTCTAGAATTGTTTCTAATTCTCGCGATCACATTTCGTTTCTACAAAAATTATGAAAAAATATTATTCTCATATCCTAGTTCTAGTCTAAGACCGAAGTGAAGTCGTCACTCGTAGAATCAGAGTCGAACTATAATGATTTTGATTTCGGTTTGTCAAACCAGATACGTAGGCTATTCGACCCCTAATGTCGAGTTCAAACTAATAATATAGAAATAAACTTAGGGTTTATTTTATGCATATTTATGTGTCAAAAATGTCAAAAATCAATATAAATGAAGTAGAGACCGAAATTGTATGATGGGTACCTGACAACTTGCCATCATATAACTTAGTCCCCGAACTCATTTATTTGTTTTCAATAGATTAGTAGTCCTTTGAACATTTTTAGAGTAATTTTTCATGCTTTTTTTTAATTAAATAAGATGGCAACTCCTAAAATCCTTTAGGGGATTTTATGAGACAGTTCGCTATAACGATGAACTGCTTCCATGCGTTGTTGGCTCTAGCTTCTAAACATACTCATTTTCTTGCGTCTAAGACACCAACCTCTCATATCTGTTGTTGGCTCCGGCTCTTCGATATGATTTTCAGGTGTTCCTAAGCGACCAATTGCTTCCACGCGTTGTTGGCTATGGCTTTAAGGTTCGCTATCTTCTATTAAGAGACTAGTCGCTCCTGTATATTGTTGGCTATGGTTCTTAGACATGTATCTAGTATCACTGGATTACCAACCGCTTCCACACGTTGTTGGCTTAAGCTTTTAAAGGTGCCCCATTTTGCTGGCGACCAACCGCTTTTATTTATTATTAGCTTTAGCTTTTAGGAGTACGTCGTTAGTCTGATGACCAACCACTTCCACGAGTTGTTGGCTCTGGCATAATATAAAGTTTATTTTTAGACTAGTTTTTATTTTGCTCGACGACCAACTGCTCCACGCTTTGTCGACTCCATTTTCGAGTAACGTTTCCAGGTGCTCGGCAGTAGTTGAGTACCTCTTATCTCTTTTAATTTTCAGTTTTTAGTCGTTAGTTCTCTGAAATACTTTTGTCCCTTTCCTCTTTCAGAGATATATATGAAGTCTTACGAAGGTCCGACCTCTCTTTTTGTGATTCTTCGCTTTAGTCTTTGGGTGGCCTTTTCTGTATTTTTTGTACAAAAATGTGTTATTTCTTATGATATTCACTCAAATGTGAGCTTCCTCACCAAGAGACTCTGTATGTACCCATTTTATAGACTTTATTTATATGTTGTAGTCCAGTTTGGTCCAATCCAGTCTAGTCCAATTCTGATTTAGTTATTTTTTATTTTTTTTTGGCTTTATGTTGGGCTTGACCTACGGTCAGAGTCAAGTAAATTTGGGGGTCAAATACACGTAGGTATCCTGAAACTACCACAAAGTCTCATCTGAGGGTCTCAAAGTTTAATTTTTACACATAAGGGCCTGTAACTCCAAATTTGCAACAAGTAAGGGCTTCCGTCCAACTTCCTAACGATTTAGCCATTTCCGTTAGGGGCAATTTCGTCAAGCCATATTTTTGTGTTTTTTAATTATAAAACACCTTCATTTTTGGAACCCTAATCCATCTCAACACCTTATTTGCACTTGTCTTCTTCCCTTTCAACCCTCATCCCTTGTCCTTGGTATTCCTCCTACATGGTCGAACCGAATTCTTCAACAATTTTGGCACCTAACAATCAATACAAATCGAAAACCCTAAATTCGAACCACAATACAAAAACGTGAATAATGCGATTGCAGTCACGACAACTAAAACAGGCCAATTACAACGCTACTCCAAAACAGTAAGAAAAATTTTGGGCAGATTCGCAACAAAATGGCTAACACCTGAAAAGACTGAAAACTTTAGCCACAATAATGACATGTAGATGGTGAAGAATGTGCGGAGGGCATGTGGGAAGCGTGACAGGTAGAAGGCGTAGGACCAGAAGAACATGCGGCCAGATGGGCGCGTGCCGAGAGGGAAGCAGAGGAGCCACTGGAGATGGGTCTTGGACCGGCGCCAGAACCATCGAGTAGCGCAGATCTCGACGAAGGCAGAGAAGAAGAGGCCGACGAAGATGGTGGTGGAGACGAGGGACTGGGCGGCAGGGACTGGGCCGAGGGGTACGGGGCGATGGCGGCGGGAAAGGAGGAGGAGCAGGTGGAGGGCAACTACGGTGGCGATGTGGGCAAAGATTGAGGAGAAGAGGAAGGATCAGGGTGGAGCCCTATGATTGCGTCGAGGGAGCCATTTCCCTGCAAAAGATGGAACAACAAAATAGAGAGATTGGGAGAGGAGAACAATACAGGGGATTAATTGCCTTCAAACCAAATATGGCTTGATGAAATTGCCCCTAACGGAAAAGGCTAGATCGTTAGGAAGTTGGACGGAAGCCCTTACTTGTTGCAAATTTGGAGTTACAGGCCCTTATGTGTAAAAATTAAATTTTGAGACCCTCAGATGAGACTTTGTGGTAGTTTCAGGGTACCTACGTGTATTTGACCCTAAATTTGGTTTATCTTAGATTGGATTCTGCGCCCCCTTTCATTTAATCCATCTGCATTTTTGTGGCAGATAGGCTTTTCCTTCCAGAATAAGGGCTTTAAAGTAAATTTGCAAGTATAAGTGAACCGGCTACACTTTTTTTACCGTCTTGTACAACTTGGTAGTATACCGACGGGTAGAGGGTATCCTTGTCTTTTAATATTTTCTCTGGTGGCAGGTAGGGTTGCATCCTAATCTTTTTGAACATCTTTTTTGCAGCTCTAAGCCCTCAGGCCTATATGCAACTCTCAAGTGTCCCCTGAAACATGGAAAATCCACTGGAGGCTATTTTTATGCATTGAGGCTTTTCTCTTGGGTTATAATATTGTGATCCCTTCCCTTGTAAACAGACTCATACACTTATTCCTTGATCTTATACATCGAAACCAGCAGCAACCAGTTAATCCAGATTATGATTTCTAATCTACTTTTTTCTGTTAAAGTTAGTGCCCTCCCCGCGATTAAATTATGTTCCTTGTAACACAAAAAACTAATTTTATCCTAGTAAACAAATTGCAAAATTTAGTTGTATAAGTTGAAAACCATAGACCAGAGTTCTGGTCGCCTCCCCTAGGTCCGAAACTACAAGGTTTTTATCTCGATTAGTCAAATCTACATAGGCCACTTAGCCCCAAGTGTTGAGTTCAAACCAATAATGAAGTGAATTAAGGTTTGTTCTTGCTTTCTATAAAAAAAGATCATATCAATAAAATAAGCAGAGACCTATCTAAGGTATGTAAAGGTGCTTAACACCACCTCATTAGCGCCCCCCCCCCCCCCCCCCCCAATCTGATTAGATGGCTTGATTGTTGACCTATCTAAGGTATGTAAAGGTGCTTAACACCACCTCATTAGTCCCCCCCCCCCCGGGTGACTCAACTTAGATGGCTTGATTGTTGATCTAGAATTAATCTTAGGGTCCGATAGGCAAATGGAATTGAAATTAGAATTTGGAATTGCAATTCAATTCCAATTCCTATGGAATTGGAATTGATTTGGAATTGAATGAAATTTGTAATTCCATTGATTGGTTAGCACAAAAAATTAGATCTAAGAATTGAAATTGCTAAAGTCAAAAAAATAAAAGGTGAATATTCAAAACGAAAGTTTCAAGTTTTTTTTTTTATCAAATTATACCCCACGCTACCCTACCTAACAAAAGAAAAAGAAAAGAAAAGAAAATACATGTAAGATGACTTGGTACAAAAAAAAAAATATGAGCTCAGTAAAATACACATGATGAGACCAAGTATAAAATAAATAAATGAGTCGATTTTTTTGTTCTTTAAAGATAACATCAGTCAACATTACCACAAACCCAACTCAAAAAATATTCAACCAACAACCACCATAAATCCACCATAGTTCTTGAGAATGCACCACATATTACGTTGTTTCAACAAAAAAATAGCTCCTAAAGAGAAACATTTCTGACATACAGTAATAAGATATCCATGGGATATACAATAATAAGAAAATAGATACTAAAGAAATAACATTTCAAATAGATAATTAGCTATTGTATCAAATTCCTCGACCACGCCTCGCTTGATATTCGGCGAACATGTCCTTAGCTAAATTCTCCCTAAATGTTGTCCATTCAGGCGTAAGTCGGACATATCTT
Source organism: Escallonia rubra (assembly GCA_033065855.1). Classification (NCBI taxonomy): domain Eukaryota; kingdom Viridiplantae; phylum Streptophyta; class Magnoliopsida; order Escalloniales; family Escalloniaceae; genus Escallonia; species Escallonia rubra. The sequence goes on from JAVXUO010001359.1 coordinate 74,664, forward strand.
ATAACTTCCTCATCGCTTGTGTCATCTCGAATTTGAGCAGCTGCTAATTCTGCATCAACCTCAGCTAATAATCTTACTTCTTATCCCATTTGCTCCTCTCGTATGAAATTGTGCAAAATACAACATGCATTGACTATTCAAACCTATAATACGAAGTACAAATGCTAAAAAGAATCAGATTGTCACCTGTTATATACTATATATGTATGCACAAAATTATAAATGTCAGATACGACGAAACAATAATAACCGCAATACTCATAAACAGCAAGGACAAAAGTACAATATTTCATTAATTGATAAACAACACTCAGTAGCACCAATTTGCAAATGACACAGATTTTTTACCTAATGTCATCAAAGTCTCTTCCCAGAACACTAACACCTACTCACCCTCAAGTCACGCACACACTACACACTCATGCACACACTTTAACACACACTCCTTACATACACTATACCCACATTAACACACATACTTGCACACACAGCACACTCACACACTATATTTTCACATAACATACACAACACTTCCAAGGCTGCCACTCCAGAAAACTGCCATTCTCCTTCCTTTTTTTTTATTCAAGTTTAAGGGAGAAGATTTCTCTTTCATCTTCTCCTTTCTTTTTCCTTTCCTTAAACCCACTTCACGCACCTCATGGCTACACACAAAAGGCCACATTACACACAATCATTCACTCACAGCACCTTCACATACAACATACAAACACCATTATACCCATCTTTACACTACACAAAGCTGCCCTTACAAGGTTGTTTCTCTCTCTAAACAACAGTTTCCCCATCTGCTTCTACCCTTTGTCCAAGTCATGGCGGTGCCGTAAACACATGTCCACGACAGAACCCATTTCAACCTCACAAAACCACAAGCACACGTTGTACATGGGGCTGTTTCGGTAGCCCCTCCTTCTCCTCAGACCCATCTCATACACACACAGGCACACTATATAACCACATATACTCATACGCACATCTTCACACGCTGCATTCATCCTTCATCCATGCATACAAACCCATGCATCCTCATACATTTTACAACAACTTTCACGCACAAACCACACTATGCACCACTGTAAGCAACCCCTCCTTTGCACTATGGTTGCGCTGCAGCCCTTCATTGCACCATAACTGTACAAACTCACACTTCATAGCTGTTCCAAACACACACGCATGGCAAATTTTCAGTCACTCTCTGACTCATTTATGGTACACTGTAAACACACTAAAATTCAGGAAGAAGCCATCCAACATGCTTCTTCTGTAGGTATGCATTTTTAAAGCATTTTGTCCGGCATTTCGTCACTCTCTAACGCCTATTTGTCAGGCATTTCGTCGAACAGTTGGTGTGCATTTTTAGAGCATCCTAATTTGGCATAAAGAGACCATTTGGTCACCAATGAACTAACATGACTCATGAAACCCTTGAAACTGAAGACAAAGTAGCAACAAGATCAGTCCATGGTGACTGTCCCAAGCTAATTTCTGCCGTCTTGTATGAGATTCTTACTTTGAGGCTAAGTCCTCCCCAAAAAATCTTTGAAGCCTGGGGTTTAAAATGAAAATCGCGAAATAATCAATCCACAAAAACTGTGGGGAATCGGTAGAAAGGAAGAGGAACCAACCTCAAGTACAGTAAGCAGCGGAGGAGAGTAGGTGAAATTGCAAGTTGAAACCCAACTTCTTAAGCCGTTGAAGAAGGAGAGTGATGCTTAGCTGCCATGGCGAGGTTGATCAAAGAAAAGAGAGGAGGAAGATAGCTCGGACAGGCAGCGTCGGGCGTCGGGCAGAGGTTGTGAGTCGTGAAGAGAGAAAAATATAATGGGCTGGAATTCTAATTTTGACACTGGGCCGTAAGAATTGAATCTTGGGTCTTACAGTGCATTTTAAATTCTTTAGAATTGGGCTTGAATTGTAATTCCAATTCTGAATAAGCTGTCTAAACAACAGAATTATAATTCTTAGGGTCCAATTCCAAAATCAATCTCAATTCCAAGGCCAATTCCGCGATCCAATCAAACCCTTAGGGTTTTCATGTTTTATGTGCTAATTATTTTAAATTAACTCTAAAAGTTGGATAGCAACTCGAGAACTAGATTTTTCTGATGCAAGTCGTCACATGAACAATTGCATTAAAAAGAGTGTATAATATAGCATCATCCTTAATAAAGGTTGACGCATCAATGGACTTCTTAAAAATAGCACCTTAAACGATAAACTAGAAAGTCTATCATGAGCTCTTGCCTTTGAGTGGACCATCAATCATAAAATTGAACGCCCACTCTAATCCAATTCTGTGAAGACAGTCGGTAAGAACTCTTACAACGCAGCTCAAACTGATTTCCCCTTAACTTGTGGAAAGAGGGCATGGTGTGATGGAAAGATGGCATGGCGTGATAATGGATAGAATTAGCTCAATTAAATGGCAGTTGCATGCCACCAACCGAGCAATTGCCAATTTAGCATAATGAAACACTTCTTTAGAGCACTTTCAACTAGTATTGGTGCAAAGAACTGAAACCTTTCTTTCTCTATTTCCCATCATTGATTTAGGCGACGACGGAAGGGTGGCGACGCTGGTCCCGATCTCAGGATTGTCAACAGCGTTGCGGTGGCGACAACTTTGTCGTGTGGTGGTGGTTGGGGATGGGGTAGCTAGTGGGAGTGATGAAATGAAAAACAAGAAAGTGGATTCCAAATTGTTTCTAGTGAAGCTTGGAGGTGAGATCTGTTTTGAAATAAAAAATCAAAATTGAAAATCGAAAACTTCAAATTGGAGTTTTAAAAAAATGCCCAAAATAGAAAATTGATTTATAAAACTGAAGGAAAAAATTGAAAACTGTAAACCAAATATAAACATTTGTTTAATTTTTAAAATTAATAAAAAATTTAAAACTTAAATGTTATCGAACGAAAATTTTTGAAATAAAATAGACTTGTATCGACTCACATGCCACACGGCCAGTTCTCTCTGGCTATTAAATAAGTGTCCCACAAAGTGTGAAAAACGCACGAAGAGCAAAGCTCAAAACATTATAAAAGGAACCCCTGAATATTATTACAGGACAGGACACGTCTCTCCCCCCAGAACAGAACAAAACAAATAAAATAAAAAATGCATCGGGTAAATCTGAAAAATCATACTCAGTATTTTTCTTTTCCCCTGCCCCTCAGATAACCTCCTCTTTCTCTCTCCTCATTTTTCCATCTCTACTCTCTATAATTCTCTCTCTGGGGACATCATCGACCGGTAAATCCAGTCTGCCGTTTAATCGATCCTTTATCCTTGCACTCTCCGGCGCCGATTAGCATCTACTCCTCTTATACAAAACTCGACTCGACACGACAAGCAAAATTATTTTTAATTCCTTTTTTTTTCTGGCCGCCGGCGTTTCAGTTCCCGGCGACGCCGTTTTTTCCGGCGTGCGCACGCTTGTTAACCTAAGCACCTCCTATTTGACACGTGACCTAATTCCTCATCCGTGTAAAGGTGAGGTCTCTTTTGTTTTTTAAAAAAGATTGGACCACTTCTTCCGTGCGTTTTCCTTTGATTTGTTCGCGTCGAAAGTGTACACGTCGAAACTAGGGTTCCTGGTCTTGGATTCAGGGTTTTTGCTCGCTTTAGGGTTTTGAATGAAGATTTTCGTTGTTTTTCGAACCAATAACCGCTTGATTCTGTCCGTCAGTGGCGGATCCATGCTGCTACTGTCAGGCCGACACGTTTCTGGCGTGTTTGTGCGTGCTTTTGATTATCTGGATCGGGTTTTGTCAGTGTCAAATCATTATACGTGTCTATAGCGTGCTGAGCGTCTTACATTCGGTCTGGTTTTGTTTGGAATGCCGTTTGGAGTCTTTAGCTGAATTTTGAACTGTTATATAGTGGTTTTTATGTGATTAACGACTACTCAAACTGCCAAGAATTGTTCTCCTACTCTCTATTATTAAGTTCTAGTTTATGTTTGTTAGGGCTTAACACTTCTCATTATCTGGTTTTGTACAGCTTTCCGTTTCAAGGGCTTTGTGTTATCCTCTGGTAAGCAGATTGAAGCAAGTTTTTATGTAAGAGATAATGGCATTTTTCGGGAACTACTCAAACGAGACAGTTGCACATAGTGTTTTGGACGAGAAAGGCCGGAGGCAAAGTATAGGAAATGAGGATGTAGATATAATGAAGATGGATGATGGCGAACAAGGTGTCAGTAGGTTGGGAGATGAGGCAGTTGTAAATGAAGTTAGGTCTTCGAACTTGCAGATGTCAAAGAATAGAACGGCTCCGGCGGGAAGGTGGGGTTCGACTTTTTGGAAGGATTGTCAACCCATGCGGTCCCGTGGTGGGTCAGAATCTGGGGAGGAATCTGAAAGTACTTCTGGTAATAAGAATGAAGAAATATACGACGATGATGCATCAGATGGTAGGGAGGTTAGGTCACAGTCGGAAGAGGATGTCGGGCAGAGAGAAGTCAATAAGGTTCCTCCGGATGAAATGCTGTCTGATGATTATTATGAGCAGGATGGAGATGAGCAGAATGACTCGTTGCCTCCCAGAGTGTTAAACACTTCTGTTCACTATGATGCAAAGCAACAGTCGCGGCCTCCCAACGTGTATAAAAATTCAAAAGCTTCAAATGGTGCTGAATATGTTGATAATGATGCTGACTATGAGGATGATGATGATGGGGAAGATGGTAATTCCATTCTTCAGATTTTTTAGATTGTTATGTTGATTGGTTCGACAACCATTACGAGGAAATCTGTTCATAATCAGATTTTTGTTAACATATGTCGTCTCTTTATCTCTGGGATTAACTGTCTACTCTCATATTGCCTGCAGAAGATGATCCTGATGATGCTGATTTTGATCCTGGTTATGGCACCACAAATGACGGTCAGGGGACGAAGGTCATTATGATTGCATTATTGTAACCATACTGTTTGTTCATTTTCTTCTATTGTTTCAGTGTTTTGGAAGAATTGACATAGTGTACTTAAATGTTTCCTCTTTAGATAGTATGTACTTGTTGTACGCTACCCTTTATTTTAGCCCTGCTTATTAGAGTGACTAGTGGTGGGACGCACAGTGCTTATAAAAAGTAAATTGAGGATTACAAGAATCAGTTTGAATAAGTTAGTTATCGTTCAGTGGAGACGTGGTGCAAAAATGGCCAAGTGTTAATATAGACTACGTCATGTGAAGCTCTTTAAAATTTCACAAACTATTGTCGGGATAAGTTAAGGGTGTCAAGAATCACACCATACCTTGAAGGTGCTCTGGCTTACTAATACTACAGGCTGTCATACATGTATAGACTCTCTCTCTCTCGCGTGCTTCTTTCACAATTATTTCTCCCACTTTGAGGTTCCAGTTGGGGAGCTTGTTTCTCTTTACTAGCTTTGCTTGAAAAGGAGGTCCTTGGTCATCATTTGGAGGTTTATGAAGTCAAAACTTTCAAACAGGGAAGACCTTACTTGATATTAGTAGATATGCCTTTCTGCTAATTAATCAGGCAAACATCACTTGCTTCCACCTCTGCTCTGGTGGGATGTCCAGGGATAAAGCTGGTATTTATTGAGTGTATAAATAAGACGGAGGAAGATGACAAAGTGGGTGCTGTTGATGATTCTGGCAATGGTCTTGAAGTTTTTGATTGTATTGTTGTTTTCAGAGTGGTTGCCTTGTGGCATTGTGGTTGAGGATGCATCACACCTGACACAACGTGCATTAAACGCATGGTTATTAGGATGTAAATCTCATCTAATGAGGATTTTACACTCACTTGTATAATGTTAGGCAGTACAAGTGCATACTTTGGTATCCAGTATTAGGATGCCTTCACATTGCATTTTGTGTAGTTTACTTGGCAATATATGGAGCAAAAATATGAATTTTTAAGTAACTTATAGCTTGCCTGGGTTTTGAGTGCGTAGGACGGCGTAGAATGAAGAATGGGAAGGGTTAATGTTGTCTTGTTGGAGGGGCATTTAAAATGGACGCCTTTAGATTAACTTAAATAGCGCCGTGATGGAAGGGGAAAAGTTTTTAAGCTACCCAATGAACTCGACCTTAGGGAACTAGCCTCGAATTTGAGATAGTCGTTTTTTTGAGAATAGTGTCCCCAAACATGTCTTGGCTATACTGAGTGAGAACCATCACCATTTTTTTATGTCAAACCGTTCAAAGTAAGAGACAACATGAAACTTTCAGGTAATGTCCTTGTCCCGTGACTAGACAAAGTAACCTACATGATTCCAGCGCACTGAGGGAGAAGATGTTGTTATAGCCTCTCAATACTCATTTGTAAAAATCGAATGAAAAGAAGTATAGTCATGCAAGCCACTATAAAATGGAACCTAAATACATCTGCATTTTTGAAATCTTTACAAAGTTCATTGACACTAAATCTTGTGTGATAGGATTGCTATTACGTAATGTAGTTAGAATTAAAGAAGAAGAAGAGGGATAGCTTTTGACCCTAAAGTGTAACCTCACTCATCCTAGCCGTTATCAGTCAGAAGTTTCACAATTTTCTTGAAAAAGTTTGCTAATTAAAGAAGTAGAAATTTTAGTTATCAATAAAGAAGTTAAGGATGGATTTTGAACTGCTCAAGGGCATTTTGAGTTGCCGTTAGCTTCTCATTTTCCCTTTCGTTTATGACTGTAGGCAAATGTAACGCTACTAGTCTTTTTACACAACCTACTATGCTTTTCCATACTAATTGGTCGCTAAAAAGTGCATCAGCAATGTCATATCAACTTTTAGCGGCAACATGGGGTGAGGAGAAGGATATGCGGGTGTGGAAATAGAACCCCCCCTTCTTTCCCCCACCCAACCCAACCAAACACAAGAGATGATGTTGTTCCGTAACGATCGGAGCATGACCTTTTCTAGTGCGAACAATATTGGACGTCCATGCTTCTTGATGGCTGTAGCTCGAGGTCCTGCTAACAGTTTGGCAGGATAACATGTTTTTCTTTGTCATTAACTTTATCATCTTCTTAACTTTGATTAGAAGTCAGTCTCCTACAATTTTCGTGTCTTTTATTTGTCTGTTTTATTGTTTCACCAAAATGCTTCTTCCGAGGGGTTCACTTCTTAATGATAGCAGATGTTGCTTCCTCCTCCTCGCCACACACCTCTTTTGTTTTTGTTATCTGTTTTTCCTTCTTTGTTAATTTTTTCCCCGTATTTTCCTGGGGAGTAGTCTGGGGTACTATGTTGTTTTGTAACTATTACTGATTAATATGGATTGCTTAACTTTCTTTTTTTTGGTTGGTGATTGCTTGACTTTCAAACACTAAACTAAAATTCATTCCTTCTTGTAGGACCAAGATGAAGATTGGGATGGTGATGATCTTGTTGAAGATGATAATAGTGATGTTGATCTGTATATTTCAGATGAAAATGATTCTTTAAACAAGAAACCGCGGGGCAGGCAACGAGGTAAGGGAGGACGTACCGTAAAATCTACCAGAGAACTTCAATCGTTTGCATCATGTAGTAGACGAAGAAGAGGTAGAACATCGGTTGAAGAGGAAGATTCATCAGCAAAGGACTCAGATAATGATAGTGACGATGATTTCAGAAGTATGACGAAGCGAGGCACTCATCATCATAGAAGTAATGGTGGTCGGTCGACTTCCACAAATGTTTCCAGAAGGAACAATGACATTCGCTCTTCAAGCCGTTCAGTCCGGAAAGTATCGTATGCTGAAAGTGAAGAAAGTGAGGAACTTGATGAAGGAAGGAGAAAAAAGAGCCAGAAGGTGTGGATTGTCAAATGCATATACGTTGTTTCCCTTTTTTACTGTTATCTTAACTCTGGAGTTTGAATATACCTGATGTTCAGCGTGATGGAATAAATTTGGGTAAAGTGGACATTTTGCAAATGAAATTTCCTGGTTGTTCTGGAAAATAGTGAAAAAATGGATACTTTCTCATATGTGAGACGAGTTTCTGGGTAAGGTATTAGAAGTCTGTGTTGCTTATAGAATCTGAAACATTTGTATGTGGCCTATCTATTCTTGCACAACAGGCATTAATTGGTCTGTGGAAATTCCTGCTTGTTGAGTGTGTTTTGGTTGCATCCTTGTCCTTTATAATTAAGTTTGACTTGGATGCCTAGAACTTCGGCTTGTATGCACTTTCTTGTGGGCTGGTGTCTGTCCTTGTATTTCTTTTACCTGGCATGAGGTTTTTTTTTTAAAAATCTGCTTTCATGTATTTCACTTCTCTCCCTGGCGTGCATCCATGATTGATTCCTCGTATCCTTGTATCTTTTTTGCCTCCTCTTATCTCTCATTTAGCTACTTCATCACCCCGTGCCTCTCTCATGTCTCTTAGAAATGAATATATGGGTGAAATGCGGTTGTGGGATACCCATCTTTGTTCCTTACAGCAAGTTCAAACTCCTTTAGCCATGATTTCTTAAACAGTGTATTTTTTTTTTGTGCCAAAAGGAGGAAGTTGAAGAGGAAGATGGCGACTACATTGAAAAGGTGCTGTGGCATCAGCCAAAGGGCATGGCTGAAGAAGCAAAAAAGAACGGCAGATCAACAGAGCCTTTGTTGTTGAGCCACTTATTTGACACTGAACTAGACTGGAAGGAGATTGAATTTCTTATTAAATGGAAAGGCCAGTCACATTTGCATTGTCAATGGAAATCATTTTCCGAGCTACAAAATGTAAGCTTCAACCTTTGTTGACGAATGAAGTCATTGTCAAATTAGAGTCACTAAGAATGTTGCCTGTTTAGTGCCCTCATGTAATTACGTTCTTGATGGATATGCAGCTTAGTGGCTTTAAGAAGGTTCTTAATTACACAAAAAGAGTGATGGAGGATGTGAAGTATCGGATGGCTGTTTCTCGTGAGGAGGTAACCATCAGCTACCTTTACTATAAATTTTTTTATAGCCTCTAATTTAAATCACTGTTTTATTTGGGGAGAGTAACAGCTTGACTTGTACATGCGTCTACATGTTTTAAAGCTACTCTTTTATGTGAGAGCACAGACTTGACACCAATTAGATGGAGAGCCACGTCTACTTAACTCTGTTTATACTTGGGGCCAGTGCTGACATATCCATTGATCCTGGCTAGGTACTTCGGTATCTACCACTTCTTTTAGAAGACCATTTGTCAACCTTCTGGGGTTTCTAATCTTATTAACCATATTATTATTATTCCATAAAGAAGTTACAGTTATAGTGGTTCCAGTTCTAGTCCATGAAAACTTCTATACTCATTTCCATTTATGAGGGAGTTCCACGATCTATGTTACATGGACTCATCAGAATGTGTGAAGTACCCGTGTCGGACACTCGACCGTTGGACATGGTATGGGATATGTGTCCAACACCTCTCATGGTATATGGTTTTAGTGTACTACAAACACCATCTTATAGTGTCTCTTATATTTCGTTTGGCTTGGAGATGGTACAATGTCTTAATGAAAATCATGTGCATCACAGAAAACACAATTTTACCTAAGAAATGACTAAAAACTAATAATTGAAACAAATCTGTTGCGTGTCCCCTTGTCTTGAGTTTCAAAAATTAGACGGATCCGACACTTGGACACGTCCCGGACACTCGTACCGAGTCCATTTAACATAGTCCATGATTGCACTATTTGAACGGGGTATGACTCAGATATCTTACTTTGCGCATCTGTCTTGTCCCTTCACATTTATTAGATTGAGGTACATGATGTGAGCAAGGAAATGGATTTGGATCTTATCAAGCAAAATAGTCAGGTTTGTTTTTGATGCTTATCGTCGTCATTTATGTCTTTTCTAGTTAAGTCCCTATCGATTTGATTTATAGTCAGCTCTCTAAATACTTATTTAGGTGGAGAGAATTATCGCAGACAGAATCAGCAAGGACGGTTCAGGTGACGTGGTGCCTGAGTATTTAGTCAAGTGGCAAGGACTGTCTTACGCTGAAGCAACGTGGTATTTAATATAAACATAATGATTTTTCTGTGGTCTCAAATTCTGCCATCTGTAGTTATTTTCTTCCCCTAAAATTTTGTTATGAACTGAAGCTTGATGCCTAAAATGGGCTTTGGTTTGGCATTTCAGGGAGAAGGACTTAGATATTGCGTTTGCTCAAGAGGCTATCGATGAATATAAGGTAGCCTTTAATTTTTTTTTTCAAGTCATCGTTGGATTATTACCTGCGATTATGTTTATAAGTTGCTTTGCCATCTTTGATGCTATTTATGCTCTTGCATCAGGATTTTGGCTAATCAGCTAATTTTGTAACTCAAGAGTCGAATATTAATAGATATAATTTGTTTTGGAACCTTTAATCTATTTTGAATATTTCTGATCTGCATCGTTTTGACTTTTGGTGGTTGCTTTTAGCTTTAAGCAACTTCAAATTGAAAGCATGCAGAGCAGATGACGCTTCCTGGATATCACTGTTTTTTGTTGAATAGTAGAATATGTATAAACTCACATGTGAAGCCGTTGATTCTATAGTTTTCACTTCGCAAATTTACGTAGCACCATAATGTAAAAAAGTTTAAAAAACGGTGTTAATTTAAATTTCATTATAAATGGGGTAGTAAATTAATTGAAGTTAATATAAAGTGTAATGTGTATGGGATTGCTTGTAAAAATATCTGGAGATCTGACCGCTTGTGTGCTTGGTTGGAAAGTATAGCCTCTCTAGACAAGATCAAAGGTTGTCACATTTGGCAGTTTGGCAGCAGAGGAGTCTTCCCATCTTTGCTTCTTTGCCAAAGTCTGGGTGATGCCAAACTCTGTTCAGAATTTCCTAGTTGCTAGTGTGGGGTGACAACATGTGTTGGTGAACTGCTCCTGTCTTAGATGTGAAACAAGTGATCTTGAAATCTCTTTGATGTCTAGTCTAGGAATTGCTCTCTTGTCCATAGTGGTCAATTTTGTATGGAATGTGATGCTCAGTATGGATCTTCAGTAATGTTACCGATATGCGAGGCGCGTCTTAAGCTCTGAAGCACGGACACCCCTCCTAGGGAGGGGTTTGGTGTCCTAAACGGACGGACACCCCGACACCCTCCGGACACCGCCCGACACGTGTCCGACACCGCCAATCGGTGTCCGATTTTTTTTTTTTTAAATTTTCCGACACCGTGTCGGACACTTCATCGAGTGGTGTCGGACACGGTGATGTGCAATGTCCGAACGTTTGGGGCTATTTCGGAATTTTTGGAACAAATTTCAAGGGTCGTCGTCTTCTCTCTCACCTCATCTGTCGGCCGTCTTCTTCTCTCGTCGCCATGATGCTGGATCTGTCGCCGACTTTGCCGGAGCCGACAGATCTGAAAGTCGTCGATGTTGTCGGAGCCGACAGATCTGAAAGGCGCCGGCGTTGCCGGATACGGAAGCCGACAGATCTGTCCATCGTCGCTGTCGCCGTCACCAGATCTCTCGCCATCGTCGCCGGAGGCCTCCACCGCCGTCGCTTACCCACAGGTCTGCTTCTTCTCTTTGTCTCGGCAGTCGTCTCCTTCCTCTTTTCTTCCTCTTCTCTGTGTCTTCTCTTTCTTGCGACCCACAAATATCTTTCTCTTTTTTTTCCTTCCCCCTTTTCTCCCTTTTTTACCTTTTCTGTGACTATACTAAAGGACACCAGATATGGCCCTTTATAAATTGCATAATGCCCCTTTATTTGGTACCACCAAATAAATGAATAGAATATGACTTGTATTTATTTAAATTCTTTATTTTAGTAGTTTTTTTAATTTTTTATTATTGTTTGTTATTATAGTTTGTGAAATGTATTTGATATATATATATATATATATATATAAAATAATAAAAATATTAAAAAAATAGCGTTTCCTGCGGTGTCCAAAATCCGATTTTTTGGAAATTGCGGTGTCCGGTGTCCCCATCGGTGTCCGTGTCCGTGCTACCTAGGTCCTAAGGTAAATACGGCAAACATAACAAGATTTGGAGCTGTATGGGTATTAAGATTCTATCTGTGATACTATTTTGATATGCAGATGCATTAGAATGTGTAGTTTCCACGTCATGATGTTGTTGTCTTAATTAGTCAGTGTAATAATGTTAGGTTTACAATGTAAGATGATATACTGCTCTGTATATGATTTGTTCTCACATGATTAAGCATCATCCGTTTTTTCTAATTAGCTTGTTCTTTATTACAATGTATGCAAAACGATACAATGAAGGACATGCAACAAGTCTCGATAGTTTCCTTTTTATAGTTTACCATAGTTTTATGAGTTTGTGCTTGCATTGAACTTTCCAACTGTTTCTGTTTGACACCCACATGGAGTACAGTTTGATCTCTCTCTCTCTCTCTCTCTATATATATATATATATATATATATATATATATACACACACACACACACATCTATATCTATATCTATACTACCTATGAAAGTATGAATCTTGTAAATAATTTTATTCCGTTTTTGCCCTTCGTTAATCACTTCAATAACAATCCTACCCTTTCATAAATACTATTATTAATTACTAATTTTATAATCATTTCCGGTTTTGCCCTATGTTTGTTATTCCAATGACAACCCTATCCTTCCCGAATTATGTTTTTTGTAATGCGTTTAATGATAAATCATTTTATTCCGCTTTTGCCCTTCGTTAATCACTTCAATAACAATCCTACCCTTTCGTAAATACTATTATTAATTACTAATTTTGTTATCATTTCCGGTTTTGCCCTATGTTAGTTATTCCAATGACAACCCTATCCTTCCCGAATTAGGTTTTTTGTAATGTGTTTAATGAACATTAGGTTATAAATTTAATCTACACCTACATTTACACATTGGGAAACAAAATGTGTGGTTACTAAAAATATATTTGTGTGTGTGTACCCCATACACACTACCTATAAAAGTATGAACGTTGTAAATCATTTTTGGACGATTATGTCCTCCGTTAATTACGTCAATTACATTCTTACCCTTCTTTTATTACTCCCCTTTAAATTTTGATGAAATTAAAAGAACATTGGGTAATGAATCTATTTTATACATTGTAAAATGAAAAATGTGATGAGAGAGAAAAACAGAACAAAGAAATTCCTTTATTATTCTCTTTTTAATTTGGTTAGAATGAAATAAACATTAGATATTGAACTGGTTAATGAGAACTGTTATTTTTTTTCCTTGCATTTTTAGGTTAGCAAACAATTAACCAACTGAAAAACAAAAACAAAATAAAGAAACTGAAATACATGAAAAATCCATTAAGAAACAAAAAATTGTTGGAAAAACAAAAACAGAAAAAAAACAAAAAAGGGTTAGATGTGCATCAAAAAACAAGGCTTATTTATGGTGCCAATTTGAACTGAAAATATGTTCGGTTATTGCAGTTGAAAACCGGGTGTTGTGTATTTCTTATTGATGAAATGCAAAGCACCTGGTCTTGGAAATTACAAATCTTAACCATAAACCAATTTAACAGATTACAAAAACAAAGACGTAGATTCATTCTTTTAATTTCTCCATTTGTTTTATTTTTAGCAGTACCATCAAACATTTCTTCAATCCAGAAGCCTAGAAAGAATATTTTCAAACATTGAACTGATTACAATTGCGAACATCAAATATACATTTCTTCTAAAACAAGTCACAAAAGAAATAAGAACATAATTGAATTACATAATTTTGACAGATTACAACTGTTTTGGGCTTGTTATGTTCCTGATATCTCCATTTATTTGCAGGCCCGTGAGGCTGCAGTGGGGGTACAAGGGAAAATGGTGGATCTCCAGCGCAGGAAGAGCAAAGGTCCAATTTTTGAGTTTAGACCTTCTTATTTACCTGTTTTCTCCCTTTTGAAAGTACAATAAATATAGGCTTCACTATTACTGTTATCTCTTTCCTTCCATTGGATGAGAAACTTGAGTTCTATAAAGTAGAAGAATGTTCATGCCAATGTGTGTTTTCTTTCTGTAATTGGCGACTAGAGGCAGTTTTTGTTGTGAACTATGAAGCCTGCATCTTCTGCTACTTGGAAGGATGAAATTTTATTTTTTGGGATACCATTTTTTGACCATCTACATGGTTTAATTCAATTCAACTCTGAGGAAAGGCTTCTTAGGTTATTATTCAATTAGTTGGGTGATAGAAATTTTCTTTTCTTTGACTTATTTTGTTTTTTTCTTTGTAGTAAGAAGTTAGGTCCCCTGATATTTTCTTTTCAATGGTCTTCAACACTTCGGCGAAGCTAATTATCTGAAATTATTTATTTCGATTTTAGTCATAATAGTGCACATTCTTTATGGAGATCTTGTTGTTAGCTTTGCAAAGGGCTTCATTAAGTATTCTTTTGTAGATGGGGTAGTTTTTGACATTGCGTTCTGTGGACGAGTTAGAAACTGAGATGAGTGTTTTAGGGAGAAACATGGTTCAAGTCAGTTTTTCTTATCGTGCTCAATGTGGAGGGATACTAGGAATAAGTTTGATTTCAACGAGTCATTGGGCTGTGGTGAGACCTATGAAACATGTGCTTTCCATCTTCGTGCAGTGATATACTCATGTTCAGCTTTGCCGTGGAATTGATGGCAATTGAAAGAAGAATTTGGACTCGAAATGTGGGAATTGACACCTCTTGCTTCCTATAACTGTTTTAGATGAAAGAAGTACGAAAATTTTGAAATGAAGAGCTGGCATGGCATTTAGGTTCTGTTTAGTTAGCTAGTAATAATATAGTAAGGGTAAATTGCACTTAACCCCTAAGCTTTAAATCGTTATCTTACTTAATACCCTAGGTTTCAATTCCAACATTTAATACCCTAGCATTTTTTAGTTTGTTGCAATTGGACCTAAAATCGTCTTCCCGTTAGAAAAGATGTAGACGGGCAAAATTGTTTTTTTACGACAAACACACAAAATAATCCATGAAAGTTGCCGGCACTTCCGCCATGACCCACTCCCCCCCCCCCCCCCCCCACCACCACACCACCACACCCACAGAAAACCAAAAAAACCACACACGCAAACAATCGGCACACTCAGAACCGAACCACCACAAACACACACGTCCACTTGATGAAGATTTCACTTAAATCTTAGATTTTCAGTGGTGGCGAATTCGGTGGAGCGTTGGGATGGCTTGCTTTCTGTGTAGATGTGGTCATGGCGGTGGCAGTTTTCGCCATTGATTCAGCGTTGGTAATGGGGATTGGGACGGCGGGGGGGGTGGGTGGCGGCAGTGAGTGTGTGTGTCTCAGGGGGTGTGTGCGCTGGTGGTGGTTGATGAGGGACTGGGATGTTGGTGGTGGTTGATGGGAGGTGGGGAACTGTGGTGGTTTGAATATGGGGATGGGGGTTGGGTGCGAGGGTGGGTGGTTGGGGTAGTTGATACCGTGTCTGTTTGCAAGGTGTGTGTACGTTGGTTGTGGTTGAGAGGGGGATGGGGGCACTATTGGTTGGTGATGGGGAGTGGGGGACCAGGGCTGTTTGATTACGGGGATGGGGATTGGGGGGCGGGAGGTAAGACCAACATGTGTGTATGGTCGGGGAAAAGGGGGTAACTGACAACATTTGCGTCTGCGTGTGTGTAGGCTTTGTGCGTTGGTAGTGGTTGACTGGGGATGTTGGCACTGGTGGTGGGTGATGGGGGGTGGGGGGTTGGGGGATCGGGGTGGTTCAATCAATTATTAGGGATAGGGATTGGGGGGCCGTGGGAATGTGGTTTTTTTTTTTGGTTCTGTTGTTTTGTTGTGTGTGTGTGGGGGTGGCCGGCGACTTCTTGGTGGGTTGGGGTGTAAGTGTGTTTGTCGTGAAAAGACATTTCACTCCCATATGCAGACGGCTTTTTTTTTACGGAGAGACAATTTTGTGTCCAATTGCATCAAATTTAAAATGTCAGGGTGTTATGTTTTGCAATTGAAACCGTAGGGTTTTAAGTTGGAAAACGATGTAAACCTTGAGTAAAGTGCAATTTATCCTTATATTAACACTAAATTGCAGAAAAACTAACTGAATGGGACTCGTTTTTGTTTGAATGGTTTCTTTCTTATCCATTTGAGTGATTTGGGCAGTTTGGTGCACATCTGATTTTTCATAAGATTTGTTTATCTTTATGTGGTAACAACTTGGAAGCTTAAGCAAAGATCTGATGTCGATTTCTTATGCTCAATGTCTGATTTTCACCAAGATTCGTTATAAACAGTAGATTGTATTTGTATCTTATGCGTATAGCTTTATGTTATTTCCTTCTCCTGGTCCTTATAAGTTTTGTCCTCTTTTTATTTGATACAAAGAATTCTAACTACCTTCATCTTGTTGTTATAACTGTGTATTAATGCGAGATTGTACTCGTTAATGTTCTTCCTCTTCAGCCAGTTTGAGGAAGCTTGATGAACAGCCTGAATGGTTGAAGGGGGGGAAACTTCGAGATTATCAGCTAGAGGGCTTGAACTTTCTTGTTAACAGGTACTATAGATTTGCTTGATGCTATCCATGTTGTGCTTGAAGATTTGTACTGATCACTGTCGATATACATGGTGCAGTTGGCGAAATGATACAAATGTCATATTAGCAGATGAAATGGGTCTCGGTAAAACCGTTCAGTCAGTTTCTATGCTTGGTTTTCTACAGGTACTTCTTTAGTCTTCTTGTTTTCAGTGCTGTCGCTGTGTATCCCTTTTGCAAGATTTCACTCTTTATTATTTTTACAGAATGCTCAACAAATTCATGGCCCATTTCTTGTTGTTGTACCATTATCAACTTTGTCGAATTGGGCTAAAGAATTCAAAAAGTGGCTGCCGGACATGAATGTTATCATATACGTTGGTACGCGTGCAAGTCGAGAGGTGAGTTACTTTTTTTGTTTCCCATGTTTGTGGTTCCTGTCCCAACTCTTGACGGGCCTTTGATAGTTGCTTTTACTTAGATGCTGCTGGTTTTGGATATCAAGAAGGATAAAAAGCTAATTTCTTATGATATGTATGGGGTTTGGTCATGACATCAAATTTATTAAGATGAAACTTTGATACTTATACAGCATGGATTTGGATACTCTGACCCGCTTTTCTTGCGGGTGGGATCTACATATCCTGAGATCCTATATATTACACTTTTTTCCCTGTATGTTGAAAAAATTAAATTTTTAAGTAGTTAGTGTGGCATGTCTATCTACAGTGCTATGTATATTTCTTCATGTGTGCAATAATTATAAAAGGTAAAAATGTAGTAAAAGTTTTTGTCATATGACAAAACACAAAATTTGATCTCTTTTAACCCAGAAGCATAAGGCTACTATCACCTTGTGGGACATATACTGGGGGTAAATTGTGTCGCCATACTAGGTAGCTTTGATGCACTGCTGAAAAAGAAGAAAACTTATCTCAGCACCTTTTAAGCAACAGAAGTTCAGCACTGGAAATCTTGCCCTTTCCCCTTCGAGTGGGGCGACAATTATGTTGGCCAGCAGAGTTGTACTGCTTTGTTGCTTAAAAATCCGTTCCTGCTGGGTAGCATGCATACAGATATTGCGTCCGACACTGACACCTACCGAGACAGCGGACACCGCAATTTCAAAAAAATCAGATTTTGGACACCGCTGAATTTTTTAATATATTCTTACAATATTTGTATGTATATGTGTGTTTGTGTGTGCGTCTTTACTAAATTTCAAGTACATTGCATATCTAAAGTAGTAAACACTAAATAACCACAAAACGAGTAACTCAAGTAAAAACCATATTTGAATCCAACATGGTACTGCACATTGTATAGAACAAAGTACTTCAGTCTTACAAAGTCTTACTAAGTGATGCAAACAGGGAAAACAGATACAGGGAATACGTCAAATAACTTTTAGTTTTATCCTTAGATCAAGGGATCAATCTACATCAATTATATCATCTTCTTCATTGTCCTCTTGACCTCCATAATTAATCTACTCCCTGCACACTTCAGCCTCAATCTCTGGTTTATGAAGTGATGGATCTGCAAATCGAAGCATCCAAACATCTTTAAACCCATCATGTTCCCAACATCTTTCACATTTTGCTCTCCCCTTTGACATACTTCGGAGTCCTCCTTGACCGAAGGCAGAGATTGCTATAAACGTTAAATTGAAGCATCTGGATTTCCTTCAAACGGTTGAGACAGAAAGACGCCGTCGTGTTTCAATGGTTGGAACATGACAGAGGCCTCAGTAACAAGAAAGAAGGGAAAAAAGAAATAGATATGAAAGAGAGAAGGGGTACCTCTGGCTAGAATCTGGCCCACTGGTGAGATGCTCAGTCCTCCATCTCCTTCGTCTTGACCCCTCTTGGTTAGGCAGACCCAGCAGCAGCCGCATAGAAAAAGAGAGAGGTTTGTCGATCTAACTTTAGGGTTTGGCTTAAAAATATTAGTTTCTGAAAAAGCCCCATATTTTCGGAATAATTTGGCCCCGACAGGTGGCAGACATAATACCTTGACCTTTATGAGGTGTCGGTGCTTCCTAGGTTCCTTGTGGTTGGCCAGTGTGTTGACTAAAAGTTGGCGTAGCGGATTGTTTGGACAATGAACTGATCTTATTACTTACGGGCGGTAAGGGGTAAAATTGCCGCTCTCTGAATTGTGAGAGTTGAAAGGAACTTTAATTCTTTAGTTCATTCAGACTTTGATCTCGTAGTTATACCGAGTCTAAGTAAGATAGTGTATATCTTATATGTTGATGGGTTTATCTACGGTTGAGATGCATTAGGATACGACATATCTGCTTGGTCTCCTTAGATAACAATGTATTATATCACTGGCTATCATGCCATTCTATTTTGGACATAGTATACAATGTACTAATAAATTTCATTACCAAGTTCCGACTGTATCAGAGCATTAAAACATAAACTGATAAGAACTATTTGGTGAAACTGTATTACTGGTTGTAATAAAATCTGAAAAAAAAAAATGCATGTATTGGACAAAGTAAATTCATAGCTTGGATTTTAAATAATTGAAAAGCAAGTTTTTATAGCAGTAAAATTAAACAATGCATGTACTGGACAAAGTAAACATGGGCGGATCTCTTGCATGACCGCGGGGGACGGCACCCCCCAATTTTTGGAATTTTTTTATATATTACACAAATGCCATTTTCTTATAAAATTAATTAGTTTTGTTGGTGTTTTTCACTCTTTCTGCCACCGGTCGACATAGTCTTCTTCTTTCTCATTCTTTTGCTCCATTTTCGTTCTTCCAAATTCTATATTTCAGATCTCCAAATTACGAAAAACACGAACGGATCAAGCTAACTTTTTTTTTTCCTTCTTTTGAAGTTTAAATTCTTACAGTATATGTTAATTTATATGTGAATGCTGTACTCGTACAGTTAATAATCACATTAGTAATACATCTATAGAGTAAAGCTTCTTCTTGCAAGATTAGTAATTCGTTCTTGACTAACCTTACCAAGTTAAGTAAATCACTATGATAAGCAAAATTAAATGATTAGTAGTCAAATTGAGCAATTTTTTTTATGTTAGCCATCAATTTTTTTATGCCTTTTTGGCCCCCCTCTACTAGACTTTCTGGATCCGCTCCTGAAACTAAATGTATAGCTTGGATTTTTCAAATAATTGAAAAGCAAATATGTATACTAGTAAAATTAAGTAACTTGTTTACTATGCATTTGAGTGTAAATCTTTGCTTGTATACTGAGAATACCTTCTTCTCCTAAAAAAATGACAATTTTTTCTTTAAATGAATATCATCATGGACGGGATACCCATATTCGGCCCTAGGATATGTATGGAATTTGATCAGCATAGGCCTTAAAAGGGAACCTTAAGTAATCAGATTATTGGTTTGGAACGCAATTGGAAGGCTGAACAGGATCTCTACTCCACACACAGTAATCAGACCGAAGACCGGGCAGATACTTTCAGAGGCCTGATAAGGTGGTGGATGCCTTTTCAAAGGCTAAGCTTTGTGTTCTTGTTGTCTTCTAGATGTCGGCTGCCGAAATGTTTATCTACATTCCGTTCTGATACAAACGGTTGGAGCTAGGAAGCTTGTGCCAGGCTCTTGCATATATGATTCTTTTCCTGATTGGATCGAAGGACTCTTGATCGGAGATGTCCTCTTTTTTACTGTTTCCTTTGCTTTGCTTCATTTTCATATTTTGCTGGTCTCTTTTGCCACGATCTTGACGAGTGTTCTTACTTTGTGTTTAAAGAGCAACCAACTATTATCGCGGAATACGACTTTGAAGTATTTATTTCCTTGTGGTGGTTTGGAATATCTAAATGATGGTTCTTGTGGTGGTCTACTCCCTTAAATGGTTTTCTCTTTTACTGGTCTATTGGTAACTGCACTTGGCTGGAAGGTGGCATCATTTCAAATTTTATTTTCCTTGTTCAATTTGAGGCCTGCAACATGAAAAAAAGGAAAAAATGCTGCTTGCAACTGTTGCAATATTATAAACCTTCTACTCTTAAACCCATTTTCTACTTGACATGTCATAGTTGATATTTGGTTGTAGGTCTGTCAGCAATATGAATTTCACTCCGACAAGAATGGTGGCAGGGGTATTATATTTGACACTCTTTTGACTACTTACGAAGTACTATTGAAGGACAAGGCAGTGCTTTCCAAAATCAAGTGGAACTATCTTATGGTTGATGAAGCACACAGGTTAAAGAACAGTGAGGCTTCACTATATACTGCACTCTTGGTATGCTAATTTTCACTCTGATTTTACTAGTACTGCAGTTTCTTTATTTGTTAGGGTTGTAAGTTTTGAGGTTGTGCAAATTGTTTCTTCAGGAATTCAGCACCAAGAACAAGTTGCTTATTACTGGTACTCCGTTGCAGAACAGTGTTGAAGAGCTTTGGTAACTATTTTATATTTTTACTATTGGGGTTTTACATGTTGCGACTACCACAATTCATTAAATCCTGTTTGATTTTATTGCCTGACAATTTTAAAACAAGGCAATCAATATGCTTCTGTAGTAATCATGTGTTCCTGTTAGTAATGGAACATATGCTTTTAGTTAATTCTTTAACGCATCAAGTCATTGCATGGAAAGATGATGGTTGTAGGCCAAGTTAGTTGGCTTTTCTGGCTTAAATAGTTTAATGCTTATTGTCTGGAGTTATTGTTGTTTTGTTTCCAAGCTACGTTAAAGTTAGGGAGAAGTACTTTAGAATTGAAAGGATTTAGGTTAAGCACAACCAAAACTAGGAGGAGGCCTAAGGGTGAAGTGAGCATGGATGCACAGGGAGGGAGAGATTGGCAAAGATGTTGCCCATACAATAAGAGCTGGTTGGATAAAGTGAAGGTGTGTTCTGGAGAGCTGTGGGATTATAGTATTCCCGTCAAGCTGAGGGGTAAGTGTTATGGGATGACGGAAGCCAGAGATGCCATTTGATTCTTAATGTGGCGTAACTAAGAAACAACATGGCGCAGCTGAAATGTGCATGATTAGGTGAATGAGCTGCTGCACAAGAGGGATACAATGAGAAATGAGAATGTGTAAGAAGGTGGGGGTGGTACGATTGAGGAAAAGACGTGGGACCATGGCTTGAGATGGTTTGGTAGTAGACACTTATATGCCCCTGTAAGTAAGTGTGATTTTTGTCTGGTAGCTTCCTAAGACGAGGAGGGGTAGGCTGGGAATAATATGGGAAGTACTAGTTAAGAAGGACTTGATTTTAAGAAGGACTTGATTTCTATGAACTTATGAGAGGATGTGCTTGGATTGTGCAGAATGGAAGAAAATGATTTATGTGGCCGACCCCAGGCTACTTGGATGATATGTTTTGGGAATAAAATCTGGCTGGTTGTACATTTCTATTTCTATTGTTTGGTGTTTACCATCTGAACTAGTATTACATGTACATGTTTACTTGTCAGGTTAACATAAAGTGGTATCTTATTGATCGTATATGGACAGTTTAAGAATTATTTAGATGCCCCGTGATTTGGTACTTATCTCTCTTATCAGTAGTACATAGATGTTTGTCGCTCACTTCTTTTGTGTTCCTTTCTCAATTGACAGGGCCCTTCTTCACTTCCTTGATCCTGATAAGTTCAGGAGTAAGGACGACTTCGTTCAAAATTACAAGAACCTTAGTTCATTTAACGAACTTGAGGTACTAATTTTGTCAATTTGCCTTTCTGCTTTTTCACCATATATGTGCCTACTTATTTAAGCTGCTTTGGTTGGGATGTTTTATTTTTCCCTTAGCTTGCTAATCTTCATATGGAGTTGAGGCCTCATATTCTCCGAAGAGTTATAAAAGATG
Organism: Escallonia rubra; assembly: GCA_033065855.1. NCBI lineage: Eukaryota > Viridiplantae > Streptophyta > Magnoliopsida > Escalloniales > Escalloniaceae > Escallonia > Escallonia rubra. The sequence goes on from JAVXUO010001359.1 coordinate 96,915, forward strand.
TTGAGAAGTCCTTGCCTCCAAAGATTGAACGAGTTCTTAGGGTTGAAATGTCTCCCCTTCAGAAGCAGTAATCCTCTTTTCTCTTTGTTAGTCTGTGCGATGTCTGCCAATTAGCATTTTAAATTACACCTTTACGGGTCAAATTTCAGGTATTACAAGTGGATTCTGGAGCGCAACTTTCATGACTTAAACAAAGGAGTTCGTGGGAATCAGGTTGGTACATGAATATCGTGCGAATGTTTTTCAAACACTGTCCAATGCTTTGTGAAATAAATTCATGCTTGTCACTCCTTTATGGTTTCTCATCTTCATCTTCATTGTTGCTGTTTTTATTGTATTATTATTATACTGTAAATGCCAGAATGAGAAGACTTTTTTATACTCCTTTACTAATACATTTTGTTCTTTTTCAAGCTAATGAAAATTGACATACCGGTCCTGTGCCAAATCTGCAGGTTTCCCTCTTAAATATTGTGGTAGAGTTGAAGAAATGTTGCAATCATCCATTTCTTTTTGAAAGTGCGGACCATGGTTATGGTGGGGACACAAACTTTACTGGTAGCAGTAAGCTGGAGCGGATAATTTTGAGCAGTGGGAAGCTAGTCATTCTTGATAAGTTGCTTGACAGGTTGCATGAGACGAACCATCGTGTATTAATATTTTCTCAGGTTTGTATGCTAACTAATATGTTGAACATGACGGAGCTAGGCAATTGACCTCTTCTTCTTTTGATGAAAGTACTTTAATTATAGCGTTTACCTTTATTTATTTTATAATGTTTGGTTAGAATTTTGGCCCCTTAATGGGAGGTTGGGAGTGACGATGTTTTTGCAAGGGGTGGTAGAGGAGAGTAAAGTCGGGGGAGCGCAGGTAGAAAGAGGTCCACCTGTAGGCAGCTGCACATTGATTCCATTGAAGAAGTCACCAGTAGCAGCCATCTAGTTAAAGAACCAGTAATGAACACAGAGAAAGAAAAAAGTGCACTCAAACACCGAAGTCAACTCACCAAAGAGCAATATTAGCGGCAAACTTTGTACTCATTGCACATTTAGGCTTCTCTATGATTTTGCCAAATACAAGCCGTGAAAGCGTAATCGTCTTTAAATCTACAGTGTGATAATAATGTTCTAAGTTTGTCATCATGCATGGTAAGCTTGAACATTGAAGCTGTCTACAAAATATTACTCTTGAAATTGAAAACAGAGAAAAAAACAATTAGAGTTTACCTTTACTTGCCAATCTTGGCTCTGCCCATGCTGATGAGTATGTAGTTGCTTGCAATCAGTTTGTCATCTAACAGGATCCATCTTATCTCCTCTCTCTGATTCTGGTATGCTTTTGAATTGCAACTAATATAAAATTGAAACGAGGGCTATAATTGCCCCGTGGAGTTAAATTGGATATTCGGGCTTTGGTTGTAGTTGGCTCACGCTAGTCTGGAAGTACGTCTTTATTCTTTACTGTTCAAGATTGTTAATAGGACAATTCTATGAATTATAATTTATAAACAGTTGCGAAATAGTGGCGCGTGTGGCATTTGAGACTGTACAACACCACAACACCTAAAAATTCCTGTCTGGTGCCGCTGTGTCATATTGCATTTTGTTTGATCAACAACAGGGTCAAAGAAAGATATGATTTTCGCACTGGAGCAGAAGGAGTAGTATCTAAGTACACATATATGCATCTGTATTAATGCATTATATAGATTTATAAACGTTTCTCCTATCTAAAACTTAAGTACTCTATCAGAAAAGTTTGTTTGGATCATAAATCCTTGTGATTTACTAAGCACATAGATTATTTCGGGGTTTAACATGATGAGTTAGTTTAGATGACGTTGGTTGTTGTGAGAAAGGTGGTTTCTTAGTGATTACTGTCTTTATATTCAAGCAGATTATTTGATTGGGTTGTCTTCTTGGAATGCAGATGGTCAGGATGTTGGATATACTGGCAGAATATTTGTCATTCAAAGGATTCAAATTTCAAAGGCTTGACGGCAGTACAAAGTCTGAATTGCGCCAGCAGGCTATGGAGCACTTTAATGCGCCTGGTAGTGATGACTTCTGTTTCCTTCTTTCAACTCGTGCTGGTGGCTTGGGTATTAATCTTGCTACAGCAGACACCGTCATCATATTTGACTCGGACTGGAATCCCCAAAATGATTTGCAGGTTTGGAAAGTCCTATCTCTTGTTTCCTTTTGCATCTTCATCGATGGGCTTTATTCTGGTTGCATGTGTTAGAACTTATTTTTAGATGTATTTATTCTGTCCCTCTTGATTAGGCAATGAGTAGAGCTCATAGGATTGGACAGCAAGAAGTTGTTAACATCTACCGGTTTGTTACAAGCAAGAGTATCGAGGAAGATATCTTGGAGCGTGCTAAGAAGAAGATGGTATGCAAGTTAGCCTTTCTATAGGTTTTCCTTTGTTCGAAAGCTTATGGGTATTAATTATTTTTCAAACACAATATGTTGGTTTGGTTTTGCAAATATATATGTTTGGTTGCGTTCAGAGAGAGATTTTTTTGCTACATTTTTGGTAAGTTATTAAAAAGTTTGCTTCTTTGTTGTCTAGTTCGAATAAATTGTAGATTTTATCCTCCCTGAATTGAAGATGCTTATCTTTAGACACTTGCTGCCTTTTACATTTATATTTGAGGGCATGCAATGGAAGCTTGATGTTGGTTTTCTTTGTTTTTTTGTGCCCTTGGGTAGGTTCTGGACCACTTGGTGATTCAAAAATTAAATGCCGAGGGCAAGTTGGAGAAGAAAGAAGCAAAGAAAGGGAGTTCCTTCGACAAAGTAAGGATAGGAGAATAATTTGGGTGGTTATATATGGTTATCTGTTATTGTGTTTTATATTGAATCACATTGGTGCCTCCCAGGAAGAAGAACTTTACTATAGCTAGCTTCCTTCATCAATAGCATCTTCTTGTTTTCAGTCTCATCATCGCATCATTGTATTGGTCGCTGCATTAGCTAAATGGTAAATTTCTCGTGACTGCAGAATGAGCTATCAGCAATCTTGCGGTTCGGGGCTGAGGAACTATTCAAGGAAGAAAGAAATGATGAAGAAAGCAAAAAGAGGCTCCTAAGCATGGATATTGATGAAATTCTAGAAAGAGCAGAGAAGGTTGAACAGAAGGGAGCCGAGGAAGAGGAAGGACATGAATTGTTGAGTGCTTTCAAGGCAAGAATATCTTCTTTTTATTTCACTTCTCACCTCTCCTTTTTTTGATTGTTAGGGGTAGGGTGTTGGTTTAAGGATTGGGTATTGGTCATTAGGTTCCCTGTTGTCCGTCTATACACCCCCCCAACAAACCCCACCCTCCCTCCTTGCGCGCCAGGGCTAGGGTTTCAAATTTAGGTCATTATTGTTTTGAAAGATGTCCTAACTTTTCTCTATCGTGTTTTAGGTTGCCAATTTTTGTACTGCTGAAGATGATGGAAGTTTTTGGAGTCGCTGGATAAAGCCAGATGCTGTTTCTCAAGCTGACGTATGGCCTTAGCTTATAATTTTAACGTATATTGCTTCATATATAGCTTATTACTTTCTTTTAGCAGTTTGTTAGTAATTTATTTGTTTTTTAGGAAGCTTTAGCTCCTCGAGCTGCAAGAAATAGTAAGAGTTACGCGGAGGCTAACCAACCTGAGAGAATTAATAAACGCAAAAAGAAGGGTGTTGAGTCTGAGGAGAAACTTCCAAAGCGGCGGAAGGCCGATTTATCTGGCTATTCTACACCAGCAATTGACGGTGCTACTGCTCAAGTAAGAGGTTGGTCATATGGGAACCTGTCAAAGAGAGATGCTACACGATTTTTTCGTGCGGTAAGAACTATTATGCCATTTTTGAAGCACCCTAAAGATTACCCGACTAGTCAAGCACTTTTATTTGGGTTCATGTCATGGGTATCCATCAAAGTTTTAAGGCTTATAGTTTTTAACTAATCATTTATACATCTTCTGAATTTATTTGGAATTAAGTAGTGACCCCTCATGAGGTTGTGGATTACTACCGAATCACATCAGCACTCAAAATTACACTTTAACAGCCCATGTTACAAATTGATAAAACACTTCTTGACATAGATAGAACTAATCATAAGAAAGACAAAGCAAATACTGTTATAGAGCGTAAAGGGCTGAATCCACTTCGTCTCTTAGTTTCAGAAGAGGAAAAAGAAGAAGGGGGGGGGTGGGATTGCAAGAATCTAAGGTTTCAAGCCTGACGCAGTACAAGAGGGCAGTAGGTGCAGGTCCAAGCATATGAATCATAGGGGAATTTAGTTTAATTTTAAGGGGGCAGGAAATCATTGTAGGATTTCAATGGTCCAAATGCATGAGCAAAGACCCACATTCTGACGTGCATCACTGAATATGGCAAGGAATCATTATGAGATTTTTTGGCAGAACTCTCTACTGATCTTCTGCAAGCATCTTGCTCTTTGTTTTAGGAAATTATTAAGTTCTGAAGATCTCTAATAGGAGATCATCTGTGCGCCTGTTGAAAATCCTACATGGTTTCTGATGTGCATATCCCTAAACTTCTGCGGATATTCTCCTTAACCTAAGGCATCATGCACTAGCTCTCTTCTACAGCTGTTGGAAAATTGTAAGAAATTTTAGTTTTTATTTGATGTGCGACTCATCATTCTTTTGGTTGTGATGCTCAACAACCCTAGGAATGATGCTTAGGTTTCCTTAGTTGTGATGCCTAAGAAACATAGGTTGTTTCCCTGTTCATATTTTCTCCCCAACTATATCATGACAGCCCCTATAAACAGCACGTCTCCTTTCCTCCCCATTGCTTCGAGCATTAGTTGGTAATCAGAGTGACTGATCCTGTTCAGTGTGAATTTTTAATTGCAAGATTATGGGTTCGAGATCCCACATTTCACATGAAGTCCATTTGAATTCTTAAGTTGGCTTGCTTCTGTTGAGAAATATTTTTCTTCACGTAACCGGTACGATGTTCAGGATGACTGGATAGTGATATTTGCTAGAATGACAGTTGTTCGGATGGCAGAAATTAATGATTCAATGTTGAAGCGGATTTAAGATGATTGGGATAGCCGCAAATAGGCACATGGAAAGGGACGAGATCAGTGTTCTGTGAGAATTATCTGCCCTTGAATTATCATGATAAGTTGTGTGAACAACTTGATAAGACAAAACAGGAAAGAATATTGGTGGCACAGTACATACGAAGATCTTGTGAACTAAATGCTCAAAGTCAAGTTGAAGGACTTCCGCCAAAGACTATCGATTCATGGCTGCTGCAAATGTTGATTAAAGGCGATAAATGCTTGGACGACCGCTGCCTTGAGACTTGCTCTCTATATGGAGTCCTTGAGACATCAAATGACGGGAAAGTTAGATATGATCCCAGGAGGCAGAAGTCCTAACAATTCCGGTTATGGTTTAAAGCCGGCACCTCGTCAAGGAAGTAAGCTAAACCCCTGACATCGGTCACAGGAGGACTTTCTTAAGCTGAAAGTAAACTTCCAGATGAGCCAGTGACGGAGAACGAAAATATGTTATTAGTGAATAATATCCAGAGAATGGTAGATCTTTAATCAAGGTCCTAATCATCCTGTTGTCTACAATCATTATTGAATTTTGGTAAGGATGGATAGCCAAGCGTTCAACCAACTATTGCTGCGGTATACTGTTATAAAGAAAGTGCTATTTAAACAGGGGAGGTAAAATCCTTGAAGCATGTATCTCCTATTTTGGTTTCTCCAAAAGTCTATTTTGTCATTTCCGACAATCTCTATGACACGGAGAAAGTTAATATTGCAATAGCACCTTTGATATACCAGCAAAGAAAGGGTTGTATGATTTTATAACTTGTCATTGAGCGCTTCTAGGTAGAGAAAAAATCTTGTGGTGTCATATACTCAACATTTCAAAACTCGAGTACGAATTTCCTCTAACAGAGGACAGATTATGCAGTCCAAAAGGGCAGTACGTGCAGGCCCAAGCATTGTGAAGTGGAGGGCAATTTGAATCAGTTGGGCAGGATTTGGATGGTCCAAATGCATGACCAAAGGCCCATTTTGTGATATGCATCGCCAAATATGGAAGAAATCATTGTGGGATCCATAGGCTGACTTTACTGATCTTTTCCAAGTATCTTGATCTTTCATTTGGGAAATAATAGATAGTTAGTGCTATGACTTTACTGTTATCAGCAGTTCACATGGTGAAAACCCTACATGATTTCAATTGCGCATATCCCTTAAAATTCTGCAGATATTCCCTTCAATTTAAAGCATTATGTGTGCTGGAGTTTTCTTATATAAACTTATGTTCTGCCTCCTGGTGTGTTACTCGATAACCATAGGTGTGATGCCTAGGTTACATACCCTTAGGTGTGATGCCTAAGTTGTCTCCCTGTTCATTATTTTTTCCCAACTGTACCCAACAGCCCCTATAAAACAACAAGTCTCCTTTCCTTTTCGCTGCCTCCTGCATTAGAGCGGCTAGAACATTTTTAATCTATATCTTAAGCACTATCTTTGTGTGACTTATCACATCAAGTATGCTACTAGTTAACTTGCATTGGAAAATGATAAACCTAAAATAGTAGTTGAGTTTTTGCTGCTCACTTCTCGAGACATTACTTGGCAGTAAATCTCCTCGAATAGGGTAGCGCATAGGGCTAAAAGTCGGAATAGTAGATCTACATGGGGGAAAATTCAAGAGACGGAGAAGCAAAAGAGAGCGTGGTTTGGCTTCATCTGCGAGTGTCATAAAGGCCAATAGATTTGTGTGCTTCCATCCCTCTGTCTGGCAGATGATCAGTTCTTGTGTTAGCTTAGGTTGCGAACCGGTGGAGCTCCTAACTTGGGGTCACAAAAGATGGTTTTTAGTGAGCAATGTTGCCATATAGGGGTGTTTCCTGCAACTAAGTTCGTCATCTTCATTATCAAGTGACTGCAATGGATGAACACCAGCCTCCCTCGCCCCATCTAAATTTTTTGTGAACCCTCTGCCATCACCCATCACGCTCATCACCAAACCTCTGCCATCGCCCATCACCAAACCTTCGCCATCTCAATCCTAAACCCACGAATGAATCCCAGAAATCACAACCAGTAATGACAAGGTACAGAGATAGAGACACCATTAAAGATAAGAACTAAGGAATGTTTAGATAATTGTTGTTAGAACTGTAAATTGGGCCAACCTTGCTCGAGGAAAGTTAAATGTCCAGGAAAATCGCAAGCATTCAAAGCTGACCGGTCACCGTATGCATCTTTTATTTATATAATATAGCAAAGTTTTGTAAGCTATATATATGATGTATGCTTGTATGTATGTATGTCCCGTGATTTTAGTAGAAATCCACAACATCTCTTTGATGGATACAAATGCAGTAAGAAATGAATCTTACTTGAATATACATTCTATAGGATATGTTCTCAGCTATTAGTCCCATAATTGAGTTTTAGACGCTTTCCTGCATCTGATTCTACTACTTCGTAATTTTTATTAGCAAGGGTAGTATTTGATCAATAATTTTTGTGGTTAAAGTTTTGTTGGTTTAGATTTTTTTCATCAACGAGCTTACAAGCAAATTTCTGTTTTTCACCGAAATACCAGGCCATGCATAATGGACTATAATACAATAATTTTTCTTTCTTACATCAGGTTAAGAAGTTTGGGAATGACAGCCAAATTAGTTTGATAGTAGCAGAGGTTGGTGGGTCAATTGAAGCTGCTCCAACTGAAGCACAGATTGAGCTTTTTGATGCTTTGCTTGACGGCTGTAGGGAAGCAGTTAAGGAAGGAAATCTGGACCCTAAGGTAGGCTTTCCCTGAGGTTCTTGGCTACGTACGTGGCTGGCCTCTGTTTTGAGAGATTTAGGAGTACTGTTGGCTAACACTTGATGTGGTATTTGTTTTCAGGGACCTCTATTGGATTTTTTCGCTGTCCCTGTAAAGGCTGATGAGCTATTAAGCCGCGTTGAAGAGCTTCAACTTCTGGCTAAGCGCATTAGCCGCTACACTGATCCTATCTCACAATTCCAAGCATTAATGTACCTTAAACCTGCAACATGGTCTAAAGGTTGTGGCTGGAACCAGAGTAAGTTAAACTTATTTTGTAGCATTTTAACTCTCAGATTTAGGAACATTACTATTAAGAGGTGGATGCATGATATTACTTGTTCATGTCCGTAGAGGATGATGCTAGGTTGCTTCTGGGAATTCATTTCCATGGATTTGGCAACTGGGAAAAAATTAGGTTAGATGAGCAGCTTGGCCTTACTAAGAAGATTGCTCCAGTGGAACTTCAACATCACGAGACTTTCCTACCTCGAGCTCCTCAATTGAAGGAACGTGCTACTCAGCTTTTGGAAATGGTATGGGGGGTTCTTTACCTTATGCATGAGTATTTGTTGATCAGCCTATATATTTGGTGATTTTCTTTTCTTCGACATGCCTGAGATGAAATCGTCTTGCCTAATCATTCCATGGTAAAATTGAAATCAGTCTGCTTTTCAGTTGAGCATTATGTTGGATAAATGCCGGTCCTTCAGATCTCTAACATAGCCTTCTTCTTGGAGTTCATCTGTGTATCATATATGACATAATGGAATGAATATTCAGTAGAAGTTTAATGTTTTTTGAGTGGTAATACAAAATTTGGCCTCGATTGTTAATATATATATATATATATATATATATATATATATATTTTTTTTTTTCTGTTCTGGTTGAGGGTTAATGTTAGCAGTCATTGAGATTAGGTTCTTAAGATCTAGATCACCTGAAGCTCTTTCTCCTTACCATTTTGTTGGATAAACTCCATTTCTGAATAATATTCTAGATCCTTGTTAAGCTTAGATTTGGCAATCTTTCCATTGAATTTGGAGGAAGTCTTTTGAAGTATCATGATTTTCCCAACTTTCAGACTTGTGAATCTTGAAGGTTTTGGGAAGCCATTCTTGCAAGTAATTGTGTATTGTTTACTCTTGTGAACTTGCTGCCACTTGTTACCAGGAACTCGTGGCTGTTGGTGGGAAGAAATCAAATGCTAAAGTGGGTCCCAGAGGTTCTAGGAAGCAGCGGGAAAATATTCAGAACTTCACTCGCAGCAAGGGGAAGCAAGGAAAACCAGGTTCTCCTAAACTTGGCATAGGGAATAAGGCGAAAACTCTAAAGCCCCAGAAATTGGAGCCCTTGGTTAAAGAGGAAGGTGAAATGTCTGACACTGAAGAAGTGTATGAGCAGTTTAAGGAAGTGAAGTGGATGGAATGGTGCGAAGATGTCATGGTTGATGTGAAGAAGACTCTTACTCGTCTCCACAGGCTGCAAACTACCAGTGCTGATCTGCCGAAGGAGAAGGTTTTCTGATACATGTTCTCCCACTATTCTTCTGATATATTTAGACTTTGTTCTCAGATTTTGTTTTCCTTTGGCTTCTTATGTTCCCAGGTGCTTTCCAGAATTCGAAATTATCTGCAGTTGATTGGACGTAAGGTTGACCAAATTGTTATGGAGCATGAGGATGAATTGCATAAGCAAGAAAGTATGTCTTTTCCATTGCTATGCATTATATGTCAAATCATCTTTGAATGCAGGGAGCTAACCCGCGTGCTTGCACGCCTCTTTGTTTGTCCCCTGCCTACTTTGCTTATATTGTGGTCATTTTTATTCATTTTTCGACGTTGAGAGCAGGATATGCTTATGTCTTAGCCATTGAACTTCAAAAGCTAAGCATGGGTGCTTATCAACGTCGGGTGCGAAGCAGGTTCGGGTGCCGCTGGGAGCATGTTAGAACTTATCAACTGTTTAATTTAATGTACGAACATCTGGCGCGGTTTGGGTGTGTCAAAAGTTTGTTTTACTTTTAAAAAGAGTTTCTCAGGTCTGTATGTACATTTTAACTTTTACACCTTTAGTTAAAACATTAAGAATTGACAAAAGAAATTTCTAAGGAATTCGTGAAGGGAAGAATAAGAAGCAGCCGCCTGGGACACTGGCGGTGAGCGGCTGTCGTAGAATGTCGATGTTAAGTAATTGGATTTTATTATATGTTTTCAAGCACTTTTTGAATGATTCGGTTGATGCAAGAAATGTGTTCAGAAATTCGTAAAATTGCGTGAATGTATTATGTAAAATATTTGACTTATCCCCGTCGCACCCATATCCTGTTCTTTTGTTGGCAAGTAACGCGTGTCTGTGTTTGCACCCATGCTGCACCCGCACCAAAGTCTGTGCTGCTTAGATCAACAGTATTGATGAGATGCATATTTCTGTTACAGGGATGACAACACGATTGTGGAATTATGTCTCAAATTTTTCGAATTTGTCTGGGGAGAGGCTTCATCAGATATATTCTAAACTTAAACTAGAACAGTCTGTTGCAGCTGGAGTGGGGCCTTCCCATATGAACGGTTCTGCATCAAGAGGATACAGGAATGATACATTTAATCAAGAATCAGTTCTACTTCAGAGGGGCCATGATACGGCAAAGTTTGAAGCATGGAAGCGAAGGAGAAGAGCTGAAGCTGATATTAATTCCCAAGTTCATACCCCATATCAAAGAAATTTAATTAATGGTACACATGTGTCTGAGCCTAACTCTTCGGGAATTCTTGGTGCTGGGCCATCGGACAACGGACAATTTGGTAATGAAAGGCCTTATAGGATGCGTCAGTCTGGTTTTCCCCCGAGACAAGGCTTCTCGTCTGGTATCAAGTAGGCTTTATATTTCTGATCGAGTGAGAATCAGCCTATTAAAGAGGAGAGCCAATTGCATTGCTACTAGCCCAAACTGGTTTGGCCATCAGTTCTGCTGATATTTAGGCAATGGAACGCTGCAGATTACCTAATCAGTATATTAATCTTACATGGAGCTGCTAAGCAGCTGGGAGTGGAGAATATTGAAGGAATCACATAGCCGGACATGACTTGAAGAACATAGTATATGGAACCTTGGCACATCCGTCTATTTTTCCCCCTTGTTCATACAGTAGTTATTTTTTTTAGGTATAGAATCGATAAGCAGGAAAAGATTTCACGTTAATTTGAGATGCACTTGTGAGGAAGAAGTTTTGTATGTATTATGCCTCTAGAAGTGTATATTACCCAGTTTTGTTATTTGAATATCAGAAACCCTCCGATAATTTATACGACTAGTTTTTGAACTCCACAAGTTCCTTTACTGGTTATGAATATCTTTAGTAGAAGAAAAATTCCATCTTAACCTACGCACTATTCAAAATCAATATATGAAGTCATTCGAACTTGAACTCTTTGTGCTATCACGCTAGATCAGGCCTTCTGTAGTCTGCGTCAATGTGAAGTAGATGATGCATCCTATCAGATGATCAGTTTTGTTGAAGTCCAGATTTATCTGCAGCTCAAAGATTTTGCAGGGAGAGGTTCTTGTAAAAACCGGAAAGCTTAAATCTGGAGGTAAAACACTTGCAGTTCAATTCTTCTTCTGTCTGCTTTTTGTGCTATGAGATGTTGTATTATCGCGCACAGATGAAGTGAACATGGTTTGTGCGGACTGCTATTGCGGATTGGATAGACTTAATCAGGTATTCTGTTATTACGCCTGCTTTACGAGGCTACTGAAAGGAGCATCTGGTGGTATGGATTTGTGCCCAAAAATTAAGGGGCATCAATTTTTAGCGAAGAGGTAACACTTGTCATGATAGTACTGGTTTCTGTTTGGCTGTTATATAGTTTTATGCATTAAATTTAAGCTTTACGTTTACTTGGCAGTGTCAGCGGATTTCACCTTGTCAAGATCTGCAAGCAAAGAAATTCTTCTCCAATGCTTTGCTCTACTTGTTTTGTATCAAGGGCCTGAACTCTAAACTGCCTCCATTATGATTTTATCGGTATGATTCTCTCGTTCGTCCTCCCCCTTTGTGCTTTTGTAGTGCTGCTTTTTTTAATATTTGTGGGGTGGTGGGGTGTTATGAACTTTAAGTATTAAAATCTCGATGCAAATTTTTTTAGCAAGAGCTGGGTTTTTGCTTTATCGGGGCTGATGCCTTATGGTTGTCTGGAAGAATGTTCCCCTCTTCTTTGTTCTGTTACTATTGCTTCGATAACTGTAGTTCTCTCTCTCCCCCCCCCCCCCAATCTTCCTCTTTCTGCAGTTTAACTGTTGATTCAACTTTTAGCAGTACTGTTTCAGGCTGTTGACATGTGGGGAAAAGACCATTTTCAATTGGGTTTTTCTTTTTTTCTTTTGTTCAGGGGTGGGGTGGTGTTTGCTACTGGTCTGTTTCTGGTGGTGGTTTAGGATGCTATGGTTGGAGACCTATAAGTTGTTTGCATGTTTCAAACCTATAACATTTGTTTTGCTCATTTTTCCCTTTTTCTAGAGATTTTGGGCCCTTGCGAGTTGGCTTTTGTTATGTCTGGTTCAGTTACAACTTGTTGCAGATAATTGTGCAGTGGCTCTGTCAAGACTATTGCTTTTCCTCTAGAATTATAACTCATCATTTTCTTGCTGCTTTCATTTTTTTTCATCAGCAAATCTATAGTTCGTGGAAGTTACTTCTTGCAGTATTGTATTCATGAAGATTCCAGATACCTTCTAACAAATTTTGGAGTTCCACACTGGACATAACATTAAGCTAGTATTTACTCTTGAATTCTGAATGTTGGTTTTAGTTCTCCTCGTTAGCTGATCTTGAACCTGAACTCGTGTGGCACCCACTCCAAAGGACTGACGGTGGAATCAACTTCAAGCAGGTTTACCCGGGTTTCAGTGGATATATAAAGACTTTTTGATTTTGTCCCCTAAATCCCTAACCTTTCTTTCCATTTCTCAGTTTCTCTTAGATTTCTCCTCTCTCAATCTCACGCCGCCCCCACCCTTGCCCCCGCCAGCCTTTGTTGCGGCAGCCACCTCTCTCACTCCATCTGCCCCTCCTCAGCCGCGCTGCCACCATCTCTTTATCCTTCAGTCTTCCTTTCCATTGCCAATCATCTCTGATCAACCGTCAAAAGGCTGTCAGTCTTACTGTCCACTGCCGATCGAAAGGTCGGTGTTTCATGAAGCTTATATCCGCCACCGCCCCACCGTTGTTCAGTGTTCACACTTCACCGTCGATGTGAACCCCCCCCCCCCCCCCCCCCCCTCTCTTCAAGGTTAGGCCACCGCTGATCAATAAATCAATAAGCTACATCTGCCACCACCGTGCCGTTGTTCAGTATACATCTGCCACCTCGTCTTTGCACACTTGGAGGTTGGATGTTGGATCATGGATGTTGATTGAAATCTTGAATAGTTGAAGAACAAAAGTAAATTGTAATGTACAACTTTTGTTAATTGTTGGATATTGTCGGACATGGTATTGGAATGCTTGAATTCATTCCCATAGAACTTTTACAGTTGGACTGGATTTTGATTTTGAAATACTTGGAACGTAAGCTTGTTGCTATTGGACATGGAATTGGGAAATTGGAATACTTGGATTGAATTATGTGAAAAACTAAATTATGTTAAGAAAAAAAATATAATCACTTACCTGTGAGTAATAGCCAACCTACATGGATAGGGTACGGGCACCGAAAAGGTCATCTGGAAAGACCCGGTTAAATTTTATACGACCCAATTTTAACCGAATGCGACTGTTAGTACATTTTATACGACCCAATTTTAACCGAATGCGACTGTTAGTACATGTACCCAACGGGTCTACTCTCATCCCCTCTGCCCCAGCTCCGCTTCAGCAACCACCCCCTCCCCCCCCGCCTGGGGGCACCCAAGAGATGCAAGCCACTTCCCCAGTAGACCCCAGGGTCCTTGATGCCATGCTTCCCTTCTGCCTTTCCTGATTAGCAAGAGGAGCACATATCTAGGCGATAGTAGCCTAAGACATACTAACAAGCATGATTATGTCCGTTGTCGTAGCCACCCCAACGATGGACGACGGACAGAGAAGTGCATATCTAGGCGATGGTCACCTAAGACATACTAACAAGCATGATTGTCTGCTGCCGGAGCCATCCAAATGATGGTCGGCTAGGAAAGTATATTTTTTTTTGGCTTCTTGTGATGCTAGTTGTTGTTGTTTGTTTTTTTTTTTTTTATTGAACTTTTGTTTTGTCCTATGGACTTTTGCTTAGTTTTTTTTCGTTGTCTTGGTACCTTGGGACATGGTTGTTGTCCTGGCTAGGGTTAGGGCACATTAATCTCTCATATCGGTAGGCCTTAATGGAGATTTATTCTTTTGGCGCTCTCAGAGATTTTGGGAGATTGCCACTCATTGCCTGGGATAAATACAAACAACAGTGTAATCTACCATCCACTTCCATCGTCGTCATCGCTGCTCTTCCTCGTGACTGGCCTCAAAGGCACTCGCCACTCTTCATCGCTGCTGATGTCGATTGAATCACCGGCTCCCTCCTCAAGCTAGGCCAAATCTAGCTTCTCGGAGATGATTTGACTACAAAACCACCGGAACACATGAATCATTTTTCCTTGTTCTCGAGAAGGCCTTTGTATCTGGACTTGCCTCAAAGTGTCCCCTTTTACTGTTTTGTTTTCGTATTTAAGTGGTTGATTTGTTCACTCCATCTCATGATGAGAATTTACCTATTTTAAGTAACTTGTGAATTGTTGGGGGAATTTTTTGGGACTTTTAGAATTTATGTGCTTATTGAACAAATTCAATCTGCACGCCCTCATGAATAAAGTCTGCAGTCGATATGAAATCCTTCTCTGTGAAACCTCTGGTAGTCATAGCAGGTGTCCCGATGCGTATGCCGCCTGGCACCAGCGCGCTTTTATCACCTATAATGTTCGAATTGGCATATAAACTTCAATTGGGTAAAACATAGGTCTTAACCTTCAAATGTTTGAAGCTACATACAAGACCACTCACCAGGTACTGAGTTTTTGTTAAGGGTTATGGATGCCATCTCAAGAATTTTCTTCACCCGAGCACCATCGAGACCTTGTTTTTAAAAGATAATTTTGTCAACATGAGAGGAACTGCAAAGCTTAGGCTGTCTACTACCATGCAAGTGACGCAAGTCAATAAATTTAAGTTTGAAAAATCGATAATTTGTTTTTCAACCTTATTTTCTTCACAAACCTGAACAAGGCCAAAAGTTGGGTACTTCTGAAAAGTTTAAATGCTTCGAAGGTCGAGTAATGATGGGTATAAACCGAAATTTTTAAAAAGAGAATATATCATCCATCTCATGGTATTTTTGCTAAATTCACAAACATAGGAAGTCAAAGTGAATTTACTGTTTGGCAACCATGGTGAATAGTAGAACACTCAGGCCAAAATACTAGCCAGTTTACTTCCGAAATTGTGCTCCAATAGATAAGGGATAAGTTTAGTTGATTACTTATTAGTGGGTAGGTATTATGTAAGTGTGTAGTTTGTCTTGTAGTTGTAGTTATTTTCTACAAACTTTGTAGTATAAATGGTGGGTTAAGAAGAAGCATCATCAACCAGACAAATCAAGACTTTTTCTTTCTTTTGTTTAGAGGCTTTTGCTGCCGATCAATAGAGATTTCAAGTTTCTTGTGTAAACATTCACAATCAATTGAAAGCTCTCTTTGTCATTTATGGGCGTGCAATCGTTCTACTTTTTAATTTTCATTTTCATTTTCAGAAAAATCCTCAGGCCCTAGAGGAAAAAAAATTCCAACATTTTTAATCGATTGTGCCGCGAATGCACAAATCGATAGTGAGTTTTTCCAGCAGTGCAAACACCTATATGGAAAATGCATTAGCATTCGATACTTTAAATTTTTGTGATATTTTGAATGGATAAAATGAACTCTACCTCCGTTTGCTAGGCACAGATGCAGAAGTTACCCCTTTTTTTTTTTTAAAGTTTTAATGAAGAGTACAAATATATGTGCCATTGTGGGCACTGCTTGCAGATGTCGGAAGCCGCCTCCACCGCTAGACCACCATACCGGGCCCAAGAACCACTGAACTGCATCAGCAACCGGGGATGTCCATGCTGGACAACCACCACCACTAGTCGTATCTCCCTCCACTGCACATGTCTAGGTCAGACAACCACCACAACCACAACCCCGTAGATTCATTTTCACCTACACCACAAATTGCGCCAAAGTACCATCACCACCACCAAATTTGAGCCAACCATGCTCTTCTCTGACCCAAACTCACCTTATCTTCTCTGACCCACAACCAATACGTTCTTACCTCATCTTATCCGACCCACAACCACCATGCTCACACCCCAATGGAGGGACCAACCACACCCCGATTATCGCGCACCTATGCCTATTGCAGAGACCCACCGGTCGTAGCTATGTCACCTACGACGAAGGCCATCCACCGCATCAATCACGAAAATTCCAATTGAAACCCTAAAATTACTCACACAAGAGCACGCAATTAAGAAGACAACTACTCTACCACATCACTACCCATCGGAGCAAACCGGTTACGGCGACGGAGAACCCATTTTCAAAGAGAAAGAAAGGTTATGTAAATGTAAATGTAAATCCAATCAATACAAGTAATAAAAAGTACGTGAGATAAAAAAAAACAAGTTTATCTTAAAAATGAAGAACAGGAGGAAGGAGAAGCTAAAATTGAGTAAAATTGTAGATGGTTTGGCATTTGGGTGGAGTAGTTATAATATAAAAATGAAGAGAGCTTTAATTGTAATGAGGTGGAAGCGTTGAATATTACTTTTATTAGCTTAAATTAACTTTTAAAAATTAGATTCATGCTTCTCTCCTTCCCTTCTAGGAATGTTTTATCAGTTTCAAGTGGTACGAGAGTCTCGATTCTTTTGTTCATGTCTAGGTTGTTAATAGATCATGGGGTTCACTAGTCAACCATATTAAATAAAAATCTGATTTATTTGAAAAGAATAAGTCAACTCT
This sequence comes from Escallonia rubra, assembly GCA_033065855.1. NCBI lineage: Eukaryota > Viridiplantae > Streptophyta > Magnoliopsida > Escalloniales > Escalloniaceae > Escallonia > Escallonia rubra. The sequence continues at coordinate 113,787 of JAVXUO010001359.1, forward strand.
TTATTTTGGAAAGAGAGGGTAATCAAGGAGTAAAATTATTGGAGAAAATTATGCTTGCCTTATGTGGGGAAATTCGGCTACAACAGAGAAGGAATGAAAAAAGAAAAAACCTTCTCTCATTTTCGGTTACAGACAAGGAAAAGAGAGAGAAAGAGAAAAAGAGAGGAAGAGAAGATGCTCGTGGGAGAAGAGAGAGAAAGCTGACGTGAAATCTCTGGTAAGCCTCTTGAATTTTTTTTTGTGTGTGTGTGTGTGTATTGTAGCATATACGTAAATAGGTGTGTGTATTGGTTTATAGAAGTGAGAAAAATGGGGGAGATTTAAAGGTAGCCATGTCTGCCGTAGTGGTACCAACGGGCTGTGTATGCCGCAATTGTGTAGGTGTATGTAAATGGGTTTTGGGGTTAATCTGTGAAGGGGCCGTGGGTTTATGGCCATGACTGTGTTGGGGGCTGTTGCAGTTAAAAACTGGATCGGAAACTACACTAGAAATCAAGCCTGCAAAAGAGAACACGGAGTGACCGCCGAGTGGGGTTCCGGCGGGAGAACGCTTCGATGCTTAAGTCAGAGATGGCTAACAATGTAGAACTATGAGAAGCAATAAAGACACAATGTGTATGTGTGTGAACTTGTCTTTACGTGAGGGGGCTTGACCCCTTTATATAGTGGTAGGAGGAGGAGTCTTGGTAGGACTGGGCTTTGACCAACTCTAATTAGAATCTAATTAGGATCCTAGAGGATCTCATGTCAATCTCGGCTGATAGAGTCGAAGCTTCTTTAGGATTATGTCTGATGATTGATATGGTAAGTGCCATATCAATAGTGAGTCAGTACGGGTTACGTGTCATAACCGTCACGTGTCGTTCGTAGATTGGAGGGATATTTTTAGCTATATCATATGCCCCCTGCTTTTACCAGCGTTGATGAAGCGGGTGGAAGCACATCTTTTCCACTTGTGATAGCGAAATATGCCAGAAATAGAATCGAATCTGTTTGTCAACATTTTGAATTTTCAAAGAGTGCTCTGCTCGGACAAGGTTCTGTTTGGACATGATTCTGCTTGGATGAGATTCTGCTCGGGCATGAATCTGTTCGGATGGACTTCTGCTCGGGAAGCATTATGCTCGGGAAGCATTATGCTCGGATGGCATTTTGCTTGGGCAGAGTTCTGCTCGGGCAGAGTTCTGCTCGGATGGCATTCTGCTCGGGCATGAATTCTGTTCGGCCAAGATTACTATGCTCGGGCAGAGTGTTCGGATGGAATTTTACTCGGGCAGCATTCTGCTCGGCCGTTGTCACTCTGCTCGGGCAGAGTGTTTGGACGGGATTCTGCTCGACCGTTGTCACTCTGCTCGGGCAGAGTGTTCGGACGGAATTCTACTCGGGCAGAATTCTGCTCGGCCGTTGTCACTATGTTCGAGCAGAGTGTTCGGATGGATTCTGCTCGGACATCAATTCTGCTCGGCCAAGATTACTCTGCTCGGCCAAGGTCTTGGTTCCTTCCATGTGTCTCATTATCTGTTTAATGCTTTCAAGCGGGAATTTTAAAAAACTTTCAAACTTCTCTACTCTTCATCTTGTGACACGTGTGGGGTAGATGAACCGTTGTGCTTCCTAAGGAACTGTTACTTGGGGTTTCTCTATAAAAGGGATCTTTCACTTCATTTTACCCATTCGAATCATTTGGAAGCACACTATTCTTCAAGTAAGTTTTTCTTCTTCTCTCTCTGTTCAGCGCTTCAAGTTTGTCGTAGTTTCCTATTTGTAGTAGAAAACATGACCGACACTTCAGTGTCTGTTTCGTCTCCTCAAGAGAATATAACAATAAGTAGTAGCGCATCTTCGAGTTCAGAACGAGTTCTGACTTCTGGAAGTGAAGTTGGGACTTCGAATCCAACATTGTCATAACCTTCAACTTCGCAACCATTACCACATTCATCCTCTCAACCTCCATAACCTTCAACTTCTTAGCCTTCACATTCTTTGTGCGGAAAAAATGCCTTAGGAGATGTGAAGGATCAAGCCGAGGATAAGGCTAATCCCAAGCGTTGGTATACTGCTGACGAGAAGTCAAGCAAGATGTCCACATAAGATTTGTTGGAGTTAATACGGGAGTATCCTCTTCCCGAAGGTTGGTATGCTCGTCTTCCTAGTTTGCAAGAACCAGCTAACTACGGCACAAGATTTGAGACTGGGATCTATGAAGAGCAAGTGAAGTCTGGGTATAGGCTTTCCTCTTCACCCATTTGCTCTTCGTTTCTTTGAGCATTATCGAATGGCTCCCGGGCAGATTGTTCCAAATGGTTGAAGGAAGCTTGATGGGCTTATATATTTGGTTCAGACTTCGGGCTATAAACCAGATGCAACAGATTTTATGAGAGTATTCTTCGAAATTTGTTTCATCAAAGAAGTCGCCAACTGTCCAGGATGGTATTATATTCATAGCAGGCAGCAACTTTTGAAGGGTGGTCCGAAGTCAAATAAGGGTTGACATTCGAGATACTTCTTTGTCGGCCGCCTAGACAAGGGGGAGCTACCCTTTGACAAAGTGTGGAATCCTTTTTGTAAGGATTTCGAAAATCCTGGCAAGCCTGCTCCAAACAACCAGACTAAGCACATACTTAGTCATATTAAACTTTGAGGTGGTCTTTGTATAGATGAGCCTCTTTCGGAGGAGCAATTGGAGTGGGCGAAGATCATACCTCCAAAGCCCATTCCAGCTGGTCTTCTGATTCCTTCTCCTCCTCCTACTATTCCTAGCGTGTCATCTGCTGAGACTGTTCCTCTAGGTGTGCTTTGTATAAGACATTGAATTAAACTTGATTTCAATGTTTATTCCCGTATTGATTTCTTTCTTCATTGCAGAAATGGCTAGCGGAAGTGGAAAATCGCAATAGGGAGGCTTCCTTGGCGTTCTCCAGAAAGCTAAGGGAAAGCGAAAGGAGAAGCAACCAAGTGTGGAGTTGCCCCCTGCTCCTAAAAGGACTAGAGTCACTCCTCCAGAATGCTCTCCACGGATCCTTGAGCAAGTGTCTATCGAAGATGATCCCATCTTTCATCCGAGATGGACACTTAGGCGTGATGACCTTGGGATGCCGGACAGCCAGGTCTCGGAGCAGCATCTTCTTCATGTAATTCTTCCTCGAGACAAGGAGGTTTTCCAGACTCAGACACACGAGACCTTTGCCTGCTCCTTTGCCCAGGTCGTCTATACGGTAACGTCATTTGTCTCAACTAGGTTTCTGTTTTGTTTTCAACTTTCATTTAGCTGATGGTTCCAATCTTCATTCCAGATGTACGCTAGCGGATCTGAGATGCTTTCTCGCTTTGAGATGGCAAGGCAGGTGGCGGCCGAGGAGGCTCAGCTGAAGAGGGAAGCTGTTAAGGAGGCACAAGAGGCCACCCATCGTGCTGAAGAGCTGAGCAAGCAAGGGGAAGATCATCTTGCTCAAATAACGACTTTGGAGAAGAGGCTGGAGTGAGTTAAAAGGAGGGCTGCAGAAGAGGTGACCAAAGCTCGAGACCAAAGCATCCGCGACTTCTTGGATGGAAACGCTGGGGAAGAATGGCTGAAGAAGCGAACATATGATGGCTTGGAGATCTATGAGATGGGCTTCATGCAGGCCAAGGAGTTGTTCGTTGAGCGCTTCCCTGACATGCCGTTGGATGACTTTGTTATGCCTGCGGTAGTGTTTCTATCTGGAGAGACTGTTATGCCTTCAGAGGTAGGGGATGCCACAGCTTCTCATCTTTCAGGGGAAGGACCTTCTGGTGATGCCCCCGAGGCTTAGATTTGTATCTAGGCTTTTTGTTTTATATAGACAGAGAATTTTGATGCCCTATTAAGGGCTTATTGTAAAACTCTTTATCTTTTATTTCATGAAATTTTACTTTACTATGTGTTTCTCGTGGTTTGTGTTTACCATTCACACAGTATTATTCATTTTTACTTTGACTCAAACCCTTTAGTCGTCACTTAAAGAGTTGGCAAAGAAGTCGAGCACCCTCGATCGGCCAATATTTCGAAGAAGCAAAAGCTTTGGTGGAGTGACGATGCCCCCCTTTAACCTTTGTTTCTTCACGGATTTAAATCTGTAGCTAATCTGTTTGGCCTTCTCTTGTATTTTTATAAAACCCAAGAGTTATACACTCTGTTCGGGCAGAGTGTTCGGCCATCACTCTATTCAGACAGAATGTTTTGGCTAAGTTGATCACTCTGTTCGGGCAGAGTGTTCGGCCATCACTCTGTTTAGGCAGAATGTTTTGGCTAAGTTGATCACTCTGTTCGGGCAGAGTGTTCGGCCATCACTCTGTTCGGGCAGAGTGTTCGGCCATCACTCTGTTCAGACAGAATGTTTTGGCTAAGTTTACATTATAACAATGCTTAGAAAAATAACTTTATTGCTCGAGCAAAAGATAAAGTTTATACTGGATTGCTTAACAACCCATTTATTCGAAAAAATCTTCTAAAGACAATTTCTAAGAGATTGAGGTTTTGATAAGGTCTGAGCCCCTTATCCCCCCAAAAAGAAAGTGTCTTGCCTCGGGGCAAGATGCTACTGCGCGACGCGTTGTTTTATAACAACGGATCGTTCATGGGCTTGAGTCCGAACCTTTTCTATCAGGTCAAGATTTCCTTGGAGTCCAATTTATTTGTCTTCTTTGGTCGGCACGAAGTAATATAACATTGCCGAGCTATAGTCTGGTCTCCTTTCACCTCTCCAATCCCGTGTTCTGTGGGAAACTTCATCTTGAGGTGATAAGTTGACATTACAGCCTGTAATTGATTGAGTGCTGGTCGTCCAAATATGGCGTTGTATGCTGAGGGGACCTTTACCACCACAAAATCAAGCATGAAGTTGGCTTGTGTCGGAGGTGTGCGAATCACAACTGGGAGTGCGATAATACCTTCGACCGTAACTGGATGATTGGAGAATCCATACAATGGTGTATCCATCTTTCGGAGACGGTCCGTTGGAATGTTCATCTTCTTGAATGCATCGTAAAATAAGACTTCTGCGGAACTTCCGTTATCAATCAAGACACGCTTTACATCGAAGTTCCCAGCCTTTATTGTGATGGCTAATGGATCGTCATGAGGAGTTTTTATATCCCTTGAATCTTCATCGGAAAAGGTGATCGCTGCTACGGGTACTATCTTCTGTTTCTTATTCGGGGGCTGACTCGTTATGCATACTTCTCTGGCGTATGCTTTTCGAGCCTATCCTGATGAACCTCCTGCTGCTAATCCTCCAGATATAGTGTTGATTATACCTGCATTCTCTTCCCGATCTTCCCTTTCTTCCATGGCCGAAGGTATCTGTTGTCTTCCTTCTCCAGGAGTTACAAACTTTCTCAACTGGCCACGTTTGATAAGGGCCTCAATATTGCTCGCTTAAGCGACCCGCAATTATCAGTTGTGTGGCCATGATCGTTGTGAAAGTGACACCATAAATCTTTGTTCCTTTTATTTGGTCGAGCTTTCATTTTGTCTGGCCACTAGAGAGCTTTATTGTCTTTGATCTCGTGAAGAATCTGTGATGGTTTTGCATTAAGAGGTGTCAGGTTTTCTGAAGCAAACTGGTCTTTCGGACGTCGATCATCGTGCTTAGATTGTTTTGCTGACTTGCCTCCTTAAGGAGTCATCTCTCGAGATCGTTTCTTCTTTTCTTCCTTCTCTTCACCACGTCGTCCTCTGTGTGTCTCCAAGTATTCTTCAGCTTGAATATATTTGTTAGCCTTCTCGAGAAGGACTTTCATATTACCTGGAGGACTTTTGTTTACAGAGAACGTAAACTTGGATGTCGGTCGGAGGCCTCGGAGGAAGGCAGTATACTTCACGGATTCGTCTAAGTTATCGATTTCCAAAGTAGCTGCGTTGAATCGTCCGACGAAGCATGCCAAAGATTCATTTTTCTCTTGCACGATGTTTAGCAGACTCGCCGAGTTTTTTCTTCGGGAGCGACTGCTTACAAAGTATTTTTGAAAGAGATCCGATTGGCTGAAGGAATAGATGGATCTTGGTTGTAGAGATTTGAACTATGCATGTTCAGTTTTTCTCAGAGTGGTAGGAAAGGCTTTGAACATGACAGCATCTGAAACCTGGAGGAGTAACATGTTTGTTTGAAACTGATAAACATGTTCTCCTAGATCTCCAGCTCCGTCATAGAGGTCACACTGAGGCATGTGAAAATTGGGAGGTAGCTTTTACTTTTCGATGGTTTCGGATAACGGATATCCAGATTCTTCCCTTGGGGGAGATCATTATGGAGCGTTATATCTAGGGACCATCTTCCAGGAGTCCCGTTCTCGAGAATGAACTCAGGTGTCTTCTTTCTGGGGACAGATCTTCGAGGGGTCTCAGCTCTGGCGACCCGTTTGGGGGAGGGGTTGGTACTGCCTTCGACTGACGAATCCCGTCGATAGCACGATCCACTCCTGATCATGTGATTTCGACTCTTCTATCTAGGATCATAAGTTGGATCGGCCGCTGATCTATATTTGCGGCCGTAGCTTGATCTGGAAGTGAGACGAAGACGAAGGTCGTTTGAGTCAAGATGAGAATGGTGAGTGGATGGTGGAGCCACCGCCATGTCAAGCTTTTGTTGAAGAGTGTTTACAACATTCTTCAGTTCATGGATTTCCTTTGTAAGGTTATCATGGGGTGTTTTGATAGCGGACGGTTCAGACGATGACGGAGATCACCATTTTTCAGAGTAGACGTTGGAGATCGGTTTCTCCGAGGTCTAGTTTTTGATTCGGGAGTAGCAGATGTTACGTTGACGTAAACATCTTCAGAAGAACTGGCGCGATGGCGGCGTAAAAGGGTCTAGAGTCAGTCATGAGAATGACCTGGTCGACAAGAGCTGCTAGTTCGCGCATGATGGTTTTGGGAATGATTCTGTGAAGAGTCATCGAAAGAATAATGATTGGCCATGTTCCCTGTAGTTGTCCCACGGATGGCGCCAATATGTTGCAGCTAAAAACTGGATCGGGAACCACACTAGAAATCAGGCCTGCAAAAGAGAACATGGAGTGACCGCCGGGTGGGGTTCCGGCGGGAGAACGCTCTGATGCTTAAGTCAGAGATGGCTAACAATGTAGAACTCTGAGAAGCAATAAAGACACAATGTGTATGTGTGTGAACTTGTCTTTACCGGAGGGGGCTTGACCCCTTTATATAGTGGTAGGAGGAGGAGTCCTGGTAGGACTAAACTTTGACCAACTCTAATCAGAATCTAATTAGGATCCTAAAGGATCTCATGCCAATCTCGGCTGATAGAGTCGAAGCTTCTTTAGGATTCTGTCCGATGATTGATATGGTAAGTGCCATATCAATAGTGAGTCAGTACGGGTTACGTGTCATAACTGTCACGTGTTGTTCGTAGATTGGAGGGATATTTTTAGCTATATCAGGGGCAAATTTGTGGGCATGGGGAGAAAGAATAGAAAGAGAGAGCATAGAAAGAGAGCGAGTAGATCAGCGGGGTAGTGACTAGCGTCTTCCACGCCGGTGGACGTCAACAAAATATGCAGGCTGCAACGCGATCGGCGGCAGAGACTTTGTGTTTATGAGTGTGTTCATGTATTGACTGCGTATGTGTAGTGTGCTGTGTTGCCGACAAGACCAATCGGCCGATGAAGGTGGCGCTGGGCCAGTAACAGTTGACCCATCACTGTGGGTCTTTAGCTCAACCATCACCGTCTGTAAATTCTTACCGCTGTCAAAGGGCTGCTGCAAGTCGTTAACCTAACTACGGCATCGTCAGATTGGCCGTCACAACCACATGATTTGGTTTTTTTTTTTTTGTATGTATTGTGAAACAGGGTTTAGTGTTCAGGTTATGATATTTGTGCAACGCATAGTGGTGGTGCTTGCTGTAGCTAGAAGGGACAAAAGTGTATCGTGCGTATAGCATGTATATGTGAGTGTGGACAAGGTGTAATTGTTTGTGTCCGTTCAAGATAGTGCAAGGGCGCATGTGCATAATATAGCATAATGTGAGTGTGTAAATGGTTTGTGTTGGTTCTTGGAGCTGCTGTAGGAGAAGATTTGCAGTTGTGTGAGTGTGCAAGCAGCTTGATTGAGTGTTGTTAGAATGTGGGAGGTGTGAGTGTAATAGTGTGTGTATGTGAGAAATGGAAAATGGGGAAGGCTGCTGTTATGTGTTTAATAAAAGGCATGTTCTGCATTTAATTAGGAGTAAGTTAATTGTGTACTTAGTGGGCTTAGTGGGTGAGAGGCAGAGGAGCCACCGGCCATGTCTTCAAGAAGTTGTAACCAAGTCCTAGTTTTTAGCAGTTGGTGTTGTAGTGTAGCTAGTTTTTAGGAGTTAGTTTCTTCTACTATTGTTATATATGTGTATGCATTAGATGAATGGAGGGTAGACAAAATATTTCAGTGTATGCTTTGGCATTTTGGAGGCAGATTTCCCTCGAAGAAATCAATCAAATTCCCTTCCTGTTTACTTATCTATTTCAATCATAGGTAGTAAAAAGAATAAGGGATTGAAGCGTGAGTTATCTCACTTAGCTATTGAAGAAATTTTGAGCAGTGTTGGTTCACCTCATCAAGTTACCCGGGCTTCACTGAAGACACGTAACAGCTTGGCATCAGAGCCAGGAATGGCTGATTCACGCCAAGATAAATCTGAGCTTGAGATGTCGAATCTCATCGCTGCGCAAGAACAGAGGTTCGATAGAAAATTCCAAGAAATGATGGCATCCATGCAAGAGATGTTTGCTGCTGTCAACACCAGGCTTGACAATGTGTCTAGCCGCAGAGAGGTGAGAATTCTGGAAATAACCACTTCGGTGGTGGCAAAACCATTGAAACTTCTAATGGTTCCAGTTCTGACATAGCTGGTTTGTGTCGTCCCAAGGTTATTAAGATGGATTTTCCAAGGTTCAATGGAGAGGAAGATCCCACCGGTTGGTCCTGTAGAGCCAGTCAATTTTTTTATTATCACCAAACATCTGAGGAGGAGAGAGTTCCGATGGCGTCTTGGAATTTAGAAGGTGATGCTCAACTTTGGTATCAACTATTGAAAGAAGAGCATGGGGAACAATGTATCACTTGGCAAATTTTCATAGATGAGCTCTTTGAGAGATTTGGGCCAACTAGATACCAAGATTGTGTTGGTGAGTTAACCAAGCTTCAACAAACTGGGACGGTGAAGGAATATCAAACACAATTTTCCAGGTTGTTGCTTCGCGCAGGGAGGCTTTTGCCTGAGCAGCAAGTGGGGTGCTTTGTCAGTGGGTTGAAGGAGAGTTTAAAAGCAGATGTTCAAGCATGCAAACCTACTACTTTATCTGCTGCCGTAGGACTTGCTCGACTATACGAAGCGCGTAACCAGCACATAAAGAAAATTGCAACTAGCGAAACCAAAAAGCCAACAAACTATCGATTCAATTCAAGTAGTTCTAGCCTGCCGGTTAAGAGATTAACTCCAGCTGAGTTGAGTGAACGACGTGCTAAAGGCTTATGCTTCAATTGTAACGAAAAATTTGGCCCTGGTCATCGTTGCAAGAAGCTGTTCCTTATTGAAGGTGGTTGGTCTGAAGATGAAGAGGAAAAAGATGATGAAAAGGAAAGAGAACTAGAAACGAATGAAGGAGAAGAGGTGCCAGAAATTTCTATCCATGCGATGTGTGGTGCTAAGGCTCCTCAAACCATGCGTGTCAAAGGGAAGATGGGAGCAAGACAGGTAACATTTTTAATTGATTCTGGTAGCACACACAACTTTTTGAATGATGAACTTGCAACAAAAATAGGCTTGATTCCTAATAGTGAAGGGAAGTTTGAAGTTGCTGTAGCAAATGGAGAGAAGTTATGTAGTTCTGGGAGGTGTAAGGGAGTGTCCATGGTACTGCAAGGGGTCCCAATTATGGTGGATCTTTATTTGTTACCACTAGAAGGCTGCGATGCCGTTTTGGGTGTGCAATGGTTAAGTACGTTGGGTCGTATAACGTGGGTTTTTCCAAGTTGCAAATGTCATTTAAGGTTAATGGAAAAGAGATGGTACTCAACGGCTTAAAATCAAGTGACGACCGAATGGTGGATGCAAAAGAGTTTAGCAAGGATTTCAAAAAGAAAAAAGAAGGAATTTTGCTGCATATTTATTTCTTGACAATGGTTAACCAGCAAGACAATTATGTCTCCAACTTCTCTAAGGTCACAATTGATGGGGAGCTCAGGAAAGTGTTACAAAGTTACGACGATATTTTCCAGGAGCCCAAAGGACTACCACCCAAAAGGTCTCATGACCATCAAATTCTACTGAAGGAGAGTAGCCAGCCAGTTTCGGTGCGACCCTATCGGTACCCTCATTACCAGAAAACTGAGATTGAAAAAATCGTGGTTGATATGTTAAAATCAGGGGTTATTCGACCAAGCAACAGTCCTTATTCCTCTCCAGTGTTGTTAGTGAGGAAGCATGATAGTTCGTGGAGGATGTGCGTCGACTACCGGGCTCTCAATAAGTTGACAGTGAAAGATAAATTTCCAATACCCAATATTGACGAGTTGTTGGATGAGTTACATGGAGCATCTTTTTTCACCAAACTTGATCTCCGGTCAGGATATCACCAAATACGGATGTCTCCTGACGACGTCACAAAGACGGCTTTTCGTACACATGAAGGTCATTACGAGTTCTTTGTCATGCCCTTCGGATTGACAAACGCTCCCTCCACCTTTCAATCTCTGATGAACTACATTTTCAGAGATCACCTTCGTAAGTTTCTGTTGGTATTCTTTGATGATATTTTGATTTACAGCAAAACTTGGGAGGACCATATGAAACATATTGAAATTACTTTTTCTATTTTGAGATCTCACCAATTGTACGTCAAAAAAGAAAAGTGTAGTTTTGGACAGAGGGAAGTCAAGTACTTAGGTCACACCATTAGCCAAGAAGGAGTAGCTGTTGATCCAGAAAAGATTTCAGCCATGGTTGATTGGCCTAAACCAACTACCGTAAAGGCCTTACGAGGATTCTTGGGCTTAACGGGATATTACCGTAGGTTCATACAAAATTACGGTAAAATAGCAGCCTTATTAACCAAAATGCTGAAGAAAGACGGCTTCAAGTGGGATTCAAAATCAGAAGCCTCATTTGAACAGCTCAAGAAGGTGATGACGCAGGCTCCTGTTCTTGCCTTGCCCAATTTTTCAAAAGATTTTGTCATTGAGTGTGACGCTTCTGGATCTGGAATTGGTGGTGTCTTGATGCAAGAAAAAAGGCCAGTAGCTTTCTCTAGCCATGCATTGCAAGGTAAAAATTTATTTTTATCCACTTACGAAAAGGAAATGTTGGCACCGGTCATTACTGTTCAAAAATGGAGGCATTATCTACTTGGGAGACAATTTATTGTCAAAACAGACCAAAGAAGCTTAAAATATCTTTGGGAGCAGAAAATAACAACACCAGCACAACAAAGGTGGCTAGCAAAACTCATGGGATATGATTTTGTTATTGAGTATAAAGCAGGGAAGGAGAATGTGGTTGCTGATGCTCTTTCAAGAAGAGAAGAGAAAGGAGAAAATTATGCAATTTCAAAACCAGTACCTTGCTGGCTTGAACCAATTAAAGATGAAGTCAAAAGTAGCTCAAGGCTACAAGAGATAGTGACTCGCGTGCAACAAGGTGAAGCTGTTGGTCCATGGTGCTACAAAGATGGTATTTTGTTCTTTAAAGAAAGAATTTATTTGTTACCTGAATCTCCTTTGATTCCTGTCATTATGGAGGAAATGCATTCTAGCACACATGAGGGATATCACAAAACTCTTGAAAGAATTAGAAATGTTTTTTACTGGAGTGGCATGAGAAGGAGTATTAAAGAACACATTCGGCAGTGTGATACATGTCAACGACAAAAATGGGAAAACATTGTACCAGCTGGCCTACTACAGCCGCTCCCAATTCCTTCTGAGGTTTGGACAGACCTATCAATGGATTTCATAGATGGACTCCCAATTTCTAAGGGGAAGTCAACAATTTTTGTGGTGGTAGATCGTCTCTCTAAATTTGCTCATTTTATTCCGATATCTCACCCATATACTTCTGCATCAGTGGCTCAAATCTTTTTTGATCACATATTTAAACTCTATGGAATGCCCAAGAGTATTGTCTGTGATAGGGATCCGGTTTTCACTAGTGCATTTTGGAAGGAGCTGTTTCGTTTGCAAGGTACTAATTTCAATTTCTCTTCGGCATATCACCCTCAAAGTGATGGTCAGACAGAGGTGGTGAACTGGATTATGGAGATGTATCTTAGGTGCTTCACCGGAGGAAAACCAAGAGAGTGGTTTCGTTGGATCTCATGGGCTGAATATTGCTACAACACAAGTATCCATACTTCAACAAAAAAAACGCCATATGAGATCGTTTATGATCGACCACCACCAACACTGTTATCCTACATTTCGGGTTCAACTCAAGTCGAATCAGTTGATAAGGAGCTTCATGATCGTGAACAGGTTCTCAAACAACTGAAAAGTCAGGTGCAAGCCGCCCAAGATCGCATGAAGAAGTTCTATGATGCACATCGAATTGACAAGAACTACGATGTTGGCGAATTTGTGTATTTGCGGCTTCAGCCCTATAAACAGGTTTCTGTTTCACTTCGTAGAAATCTCAAGTTGTCACCAAGGTATTATGGTCCGTTCGAAATTGTTAAAAAGGTGGGTCCAGTGGCATATAAGCTCAAGTTGCCTAAAGAGTCTAGGATTCACCCAGTCTTCCATGTTTCTTGCTTAAAGAGAAAGGTAGGAGCAGCAGTACAAGTACAGCCAGTTCTTCCAATTGTTCAAGAGGAAGAAGATGCTGTTTTGGCATGGCCACAAGCAGTCCTAGATCGAAGAAACCGTAAGCGACGTGAAGAGGTTCTAATACATTGGAAGGGACTTGCTCCTTTAGATGCAACATGGGAAGAATCTGAAGTAATGAAGAAAAGATTTCCAGAGTTCACCCTTCAGGAGAAGGGTGATTTTTAGGGGGAAGGAATGTTATGTGTTTAATAAAAGGCATGTTCTGCATTTAATTAGGAGTAAGTTAATTGTGTACTTAGTGGGCTTAGTGGGTGAGAGGCAGAGGAGCCACCGGCCATGTCTTCAAGAAGTTGTAACCAAGTCCTAGTTTTTAGCAGTTGGTGTTGTAGTTTAGCTAGTTTTTAGGAGTTAGTTTCTTCTACTATTGTTATATATGTGTATGCATCAGATGAATGAAGGGTAGACAAAATATTTCAGTGTATGCTTTGGCATTTTGGAGGCAGATTTCCCTCGAAGAAATCAATCAAATTCCCTTCCTGTTTACTTATCTATTTCAATCATAGGTAGTAAAAAGAATAAGGGATTGAAGCGTGAGTTATCTCACTTAGCTATTGAAGAAATTTTGAGCAGTGTTGGTTCACCTCATCAAGTTACCCGGGCTTCACTGAAGACACGTAACAGCTGCACAGCAGCTTTAAGATGATGCATAGTGTGAAAATGTGCTCTTGTATGTGTTGGTATGGCTGTAGTGGGTGTGATATGGAAAATATGTGTTGCTCATGTGTGTATAGGTGAGTGTATGGACACATATGAGAATCTGTGTGTGTAAATGCTTGTGTATATATATATGAGTGTTTACATATAGGTGAGTGAGTGTGTTAATAAGAAAAAAGAGAGAAGAAAGGAAGACCCAATGCCTCAGGGTGTGGAGTGGAAATGCTGTGTGGTTATGTGTATTTGAGTGTGTGTGTGTGTGTGTGTGTGTATATATTTCATGTGAGGTTGATAAAGGAGGTAGGTGTTAGAAAATGAAAAGAAGAGGTGGAACTGAAACTGAAATGAAAGGAATGAAGAGGATATTGAAAAAATGAAAATGAAATGGAAGAGGAAAATGAAAGGAAGGGTGGGTTAACGGCAAAAAGGGTTTAAGCACAGTTATACGACGTGGATGTTGGGCATCATGTAATTATCATAAAATTTTGAAACTTTACAGGAAGAGTCGTAGGGCAATATTAGATTTACTGTTAAGTTTTCATATGTTTCGGAGATCGAATGTGTGTTTTAATATTTTTGGCAAGTTCAGACTTATAAAATTCTTTTGAGCCTTTAAACCCATGAAAATGTTTTGAAAAAATTAGAGTAATGATTTTATACTATAAGAAAGACTCAGTAAAAATTTAGAAATTTTTGGAGTTGATTTATTATCATTTTCCGTATCGCATTGAATTTAGCAAAACGAAAAATAAAGAAATCATTTTATTGCCTTTTAAATTCTGATTTTTATCTCTATAATTTTGATACATATACTAAGGCTCTTATAAAAATAACGAGTCCTTATTTTCAGCTAGAAGCAATTATGACAATTTATAGGTTTTTAGTGTATTTAAAGAATTTATATTTAATTAAAAAATCAAAAATATTCAAAAATTAATTTTTTATTCCATTTTCTGTATTAAGCTATAAATAATGCTTAATGAACGTTAAAAATATTTTTGAGATATTTCTGAGTCTCGGGGAGTGTGACAGGGTTTGGGGTAGGTTGGCCGTGTGTGAAACTCGTTCCGAATTTCGTCATTTTGGGTAGAGAAATGGGTACCTTATGGATAGTTATATTATTAGGTTTATAATATAGTGGTGTGGATAATGTTCTGATAAGTGACCTTGTCAACCTAGGTTAACTCCGAGGATTTGATCGAGAGCGTTCTAGCTTCAGCACTTGGATCGAGGTAAGGGATTTCTTCCGAAATCCTATATCATCTATTTGACATCTTAAATATTCTTTCTAAATTGTTGTTGATGTTTTCATTGGACTCAATTATAATTGTGATGAAGTTGCATCGATTGTCATTAATAGCCTTTGTTTGAGCCTGACACATTTATTGAAAATCCTATTCGATGCTATGTATTCATTTATCATTATGCATCGATTTAATCATTGCATTATCGATTATTGCATTCTGCATATTGACATGAGTTAGTGTATTGCTGGAGATATAAGGATGGTCTGTATCGGGGGTGATATAAGGATGGTCTGTTATTGTCAGGAGATACTAGTACCTTAAGGGTCTAGCTAGTGTTCATATGCATATGTAACTACAGTGTTATTGAGCATCGCCTTTGTGGCCTTGCTAAGTGATTACCCAGCACTGCCTGTGTGGCTTTGCAAACTTACTCATGTTCAATATCATCTGCATCGTTTCAGCATGATTGAAATTGTTTGTCTCTATATCTATTTGAGGGATTGAGATGAATCTCTTCCCATATTGCCATTGAAATGAATTCTTTCAAATTGTTTGTATTCTCTACTGAATTTTGAGCGATCTTACTGAGCTCTCGAAAGCTCACTTCTTTTTATGTTCCCTTCTGCAGGAAATAACCATCAGTAAGATTTCGGGATGAACGAGCTTGAATTTCATAATAGTTTATGTTTTCCATTATTTGTTTATTTGAGCCTTGTTAGGGAACCATTATGTAATCTAATAAATTAAGTACGTGACAATTGTTTTATGATAGGAATGGTTTGTTAAGACAGTTGAGTTATTGTAGAGCTCTGATATGGATGTCATTGGTTTATCCTTAACGGTATTGAATTGATTGGATAATTGAGGATTTGATCGATTGATCGGTTAATGCTCCAAAAAGTCAGGGGTGTTACAATGTTAGAGTTAAATATTGTCTTATTTGTGCTCTAGACACAAATGAGCTCAATTGAGTCATTAAGTGTGATTCGACTAAGAGAAGTTGACATACTCTTAAGTCACTCATGAAGGGACTGCTCTTGTAAATATTTGAAGATGAACTTATGGCATATAGAACATAACTTCAAATGTTTCTCGATGAATCTAAGACGGGAACAGATACACGTTTCACTAAAGTCTATAATATTTTGAAAAAATTATCTCTCTAGCGAGTTTATTATGAGATAATTACATCGTTAATTAGAGCATGCAATGCAAAGATCACAAATTTAATAATGAAAGGATCTTAGCACCTTCCCATTTACTCCTTGATGACCTATGAGATGCAACCATGAAATCATTTGGCCAAAAAGATCGAGAAGAAGAAGAAGTGTGTTGGTTATTAGAGCTTCATTAATGATGGATCACTCTTCAAGTGAGAAAAGTAAGACTTGAACAACAGATATATGGACATATTTTTCTTACAAAAGAATACAATTAGATGATAAAAGCTCGTACAAGAGAAAGAATGATTCAAGTATAAAGAGTAACTCAAGGGAGAATAGAAAAAAGAGAAAGTCAAGAAAGAAGCACTCCATAAGGACATAAATTTAAACTTATATAGAGTGATGTTGACTTAAATGGAGATAAATGCAGTGACTTACATGGTAGAGACAAAAATATATTTTTCATAGCTCAAAAGGAAGATACTTTTATATAGTGATAGCAATTGCTTTAATAATGATATTTATAATGCTTATGCTCTTTTATGAAGAACTCATGAAGATAGCTAAGAAAAATTGTGATTTGACTCGAAAAGTGAATGTCATTAGTTTACATGCCAGGAATGAATGTCTATCTAGTTATTAATACATAAAGCATGTGAATAATGATTTGATTAATTTGGTTGAGAATCTTATTACGAGGGAAACCTCACATAAAACATTGAGTTGACAAAAAAAGCCTGAAGATTTCATGGATGAGGTTTGTGAGAATTCCCTTGATAGGTTTGTTGATGGCAATAATAATTTGGATGTCATGCTTGGACACCAAAGTGTAAACATAAAGAAAGGTGGTGTAAGGTGGTTAAGACTCGATCCCTTTACCTTTCCTCCAAGCAATTGTTAAATAACTAACTAAATTGGACATTCTCACAAGGCAACCAAAGACCTTTACTAACCATTTACACATTGTGGTTGGTGTAATAAGAGCATACTAACCATTTACATTGGAACTTACTACAACCCCATGACCTATTACTAACCATTTACACATGGTGGTTGGTGTAATAAGAGCATAAATCTAATGATTGCCCTTATAGAATTATTTATGTTTGAGGAATAAAGAAAATATGAGTTATTAAAGAATTTTCTAATCGTTAGGGTATACTTATGGACATAACAAACTATGGGTACCAAAAACTAGACTTAAAATGTGATTGTTAGTTGTACGAAGCAAAGGATATTAGCAACAAGAAAAAAGCTCCAAAAGAAATTTGAAAAGGAGGAACAAGAAGCTAAATTATAAGGGGGAGTAGCATTTAAAGATTGGAGATTGTTGATGCCGAAAGAGGGTCCTTTGCCACGTCGAAGTGCCACAAGGGACGCAGTCTGAGTTGGCTTCCAAGTGGGCAGAGTGGGAGACAGCAGGGATGACGTAAGGGCTGAGGGCAAGGCTCCTCAAGCAGGTCACGAGGGCTGGCAGTGTCGCGCAGGCAGGGTGACGACGAATAGGGTCAGCAGTCGACAGTCTGTGTCAAGAGTGCAACGCCGAGAGCTCGAAGTCGTAAGCTCAAGTGTCTTTCTCTCACTAGAAATCCAGAGAGAATAGGTTTTAGAGAGAGAAAGTGAAAATGGCAAATGAGGCAGAAGTCCTTGAATAAGCTCCAGAATCTACTATATATAGGCACAGATATGCGCGTGTCATCAGCCGACACGTGTCGTCCTCTGGGAGTGACACGTCGCCGTAGGGGGTCTCACAGTCTTGATTGTCCGTCGAATTGCCGGTCCCCGTGTTCGTGTTGTCCTGCCCTTACAGCGTCCCTCTGCCTGTCTGAGGAGACTGACCACACTACGGTAGCATGGTCAGAGTGGCCCGTTGCCCCAGCCTCCAGTCCAAGACCTTACTGAATCCCACGGGATGCGTCAAGAGACGTGCCGAGATCCTGATAGCGGTGAGGGTTGCCCCTGCAGCCAACTGCCAGGCGTGCTGGACACGATGCCCTCCGAAGACCTGCTCCCGTCCCGGAGTGGCTCGCGGTTCATTGCCCTGGCGGTGTCGATGATTGATGGAAACATCAGCGTAAATGCTCATAACTCGATACTTAGAGTCCGTGGCGGTGGGTCCTTGTGACGGGGCACTATGAGCGGAGCCCCCTGACGCTCGTCGGGTGATCGTGTCGGCGATGGCCTTAGGGTCATGAGCTCATTCCTGTTACGAAGGCCGGAGTCTCCGGTTGATTGTGTCTGCGAGGGCCGGAGTCCGTCGATTGATTGTGCTGGCGAAGGCCGGAGCCTCCGATTGATTGTGCGGGCGAGGGCCGGAGCCCCCGGTTGATTGTGTTGGCGATAATGGGCGTCGCGCATCTACTAGCGATGAGTGAGCGTCGCTGAATGAGTTGAGTGGGGTGATGGCGGTGGTGAGCAGGTCCCCCCCCTCAAGGACAAAGGTGGCCGACCCCCTCACCAGAGGGGTGGCCGACCCCCTCAGCAAAGGGGTGGCCGACCCCCTCACCAAAGGGGTGGTCGACCCCCTCAGCAAAGGGGTGGCCGACCCCCTCACCAAAGGGGTGGCCGACCCCCTCACCAAAGGGGTGGCCGACCCCCTCACGAAAGGGGTGGCCGACCCCCTCACCACAGGGGTGGCCGACCCCCTAGCAAAGGGGAGGCCGACCCCCTAGCAAAGGGGAGGCCGACCCCCTCACAAAAAGGGGTGGCCGACCCCCTTCTCAGGGGTGTGGCCGACCCCTCGGGGGGGTACCTTCGATCGTCGTCCGAGTGCTTGCGGCGCGGAGCGCTTTGACCGAGCGATGATGATGTTTAAGTATCGGAGCGTTTTCACTGAGGAATGATGTTGGGCAAGTTCGACTACCGAGCGTGTGACGTGTCGTGCCACTGGAGCCTTTTAGCGGGCCCCGGGGTGCGGTCCAGAATAGGTTATGAACATAAGCCCCCTGCGTGCGGGGTGCGCGGAGGGGCAACCCGAGCGGGCGCCGTACGCAGAAACGATGTTGGATGCACTCGGCATGGTCGTCGCTTAGTGCTTAGAGCCCGCTGTGAGGGCCGGAGCCCCCAGTTGATGGTGTCGGCAATGGCTATAAGGTTGTGAGCCGATCCCGAATGCAAGGGCCGGAGCCCCGTCGCTTTAATTGAGACGGCGATGGCTATAAGGTTGTGAGCCCATCCCGGATGCGAGGGCCGGAGCCCCGTCTTTTTAATTGAGACGGCGATGGCTATAAGCTTGAGAGCCCATCCCGGATGCGAGGGCCGGAGCCCCTGGTTGAGTGAGACGGCGATGGCTATAAGCTTGAGAGCCCATCCCGGATGCGAGGGCCGGAGCCCCGTCTTTGTAATTGAGACGGCGATGGCTATAAGCTTAAGAGCACATCCCGGATGCGAGGGCCGGAGCCCCCGGTTGAGTGAGACGGCGATGGCTATAAGCTTGAGAGCCCATCCCGGATGCGAGGGCCGGAGCCCCCGGTTGAGTGAGACGGCGATGGCTATAAGCTTGAGAGCCCATCCCGGATGCGAGGGCCGGAGCCCCCGGTTGATTGAGACGGCGATGGCTTGGAGGCTGTGAGTCCGTACTGCGGTGGGGGGTTGTAATGCCGGAGTACGCGAAGCGCGTCAAAGATGTGGATGTTGCACGTTTTTTTTTTTTTTGGTGGCCCACCTCTATAAATAGCAAAAAATGGGGGGAGAGTGTTTTGGGAAGAAACATTCTGCATTTGGGAAAGAAAAGATTGAGAGAGAAAGAAGAGAGAAGAAGAGAGAAGAAATGGTGAGAGAGGGGAAGCAAGTGGCCGAGGGGTCGGCCGCAGAGGGGGGTTGTCGTGGCGAAGGGGTCGGCGGCGGTGGAGAGAAGGAAAGAAGAGGGGAATGGGGAAGGAGGGAAGAAAGAGGGGAAAGGGGAGGGGGGTCGGCCAGTCGCGGAGGGTCGGGCACCCCGGGGGGGTCGGCCAACGTAGGAGAGGAGAGAAGAGAGGGAAGAAAGGGAGGAGAGGGGAGGGGGCTCGGCCAATCGAGGGGCTTCGGGCGGGAGAGGGGGTCGGGGGATGCTGCTGCGGGGGGAAGAGGAAGAGAATGGAGAGAAGAAAGGGGGTCGGGAGTAGGGGGTGGTTCGTCGGCGCCGAAGGAGTCGGGATCTGGAGGGAGATCGTCGGGGGAAGGTGGGTCGGGAGTTGGGGGCAAGTCCGCGGGGGCAGGGGGGTCGAAAGCTGGGGGAAGTCTGCGGCAGGGGGGTCGGGAGCTGGTGGGAAGTCGTCGGCAGCAGGGGGGTCGGGAGCTGTGGGGAAGTCGGCTGCAGGGGGGTCGGGAGCTGTGGGGAGGTCGTCAGCAGCAGGGGGGTCGGGAGCTGTGGGAAGGTCGTCGGCAGTAGGGGGTCGGGAGCTATGGGGAAGTCATCGGCGACAGGGGGGTCGTCGGGGTCAAAAGCCACGGGCAAGGTCACGCCCGTCGAGCCGGTGCCCGTTCTGAAAAAATTGAAGCAGCAAATGTGGGTGAAACCAGGAGGTGGGTCAGCGAGCGCGGGGCGGCCACCGCGAAATGTGACGACGGAACCGGTGCCGCCCCCGCCAACAGATGAAGCCGAAGCTGCGGGTGGTGGTGAGACGGGAGTGCCACTTTCATTTGATGACGCATCGGTGAGGACGTACGATCCCGATCCGGATAAGTCGGTCACGCCATTGAGAGTGAAAGGGGTAGTACCGGCCGTGCCTGGCCGGGAGTTGTTGAGGGAGCTGGCCATCCGGGTAGCAGATGGTACGTTCACAGTGCCGTGGAGTGGTGCGTCGATGAGGGAGGAGCCACAGATGCCATCACCATATGTGCGGGCTCCTAGCTGGGAGGATGCGCCCGTGCCGTCACCGAGGTATGTGGCGGGGTTGTTGGTGGAGCGTGCGGATATACCTTGGGCACCCGTGGTGTTCAAGGGTCACGGAGCGATGCCGATCGGGTGGGACTTCTTGTGTGATCATATGATGGAGGTGCCGAGGTGGGCGGCTTTATTGGATGTGTTGGGGTTGGTGCCGGCGATCGACATTACGGCGAGGGGGTGGAGCTTTACAGAGACACGCCTGGGATGACTTTGCTGTTGTCGCGATGGAGCACTCAGACACATACCTTTGTGACTGAGTTCGGAGAGATTGGGCCGACACTGCTAGATGTGATGATGTTGACGGGGTTGCCGATGCATGGAGAGTTGGACGCACGTGTGACGCGGCTGACTAATGATGAGCGGATGTTGCAGACGCAGCTGATTGATATTTTGGCGGAGACGAAGCAGCATCGGAAGGCGACATATAGCGGGTGGCTCCGATTGTTCTATGGCACGCCGCAGGTGAGGTCGGGGCAGAAGTTGGGCAATGCGGCTCATTTCGTGATGGGGCCGTATCATAAGGACGAGCGGTACGAGATGGTGGCCTTTTTGGCGATGTACTTGTCGAGGTAAGCATGATGCGTTTCGTCGTCTGTATGTTCGTAGATGTGATGCAGATTGAGGTTGTATATAATGTGTTGACGTGTTGTTTTGTTTTTGCAGGTTCGTGTTTGAAGGGATGCCGGAGGATGGCATATCCGCGAAGGTGATTCCCCTGGCGATTCGGATGGCGCAGGGGAAGCGTGTTGGGCTAGCTCCCGTGTATCTGGGCACCATGTATTCGCGATTGGATAAGTTCGTGAACGATGTGAAGAGGTCGCACGGGCGGTACCAAGTGGCGACCTACGTGGATTGGATGTTTCTGCAGCGGTACTTGTATGAGTGCTTTCCAGACTATCGTCCGACAGGATATCCGCTCGAGCATCCAGCACCGAGGACGAGGACAGTGATGCACAGCGGCAGATCGCGGGAAGTGGCACTGTGGTGCAGCGGGGCGCGGGCATGTGCATGGGCGGGCATCAAGAGGCCGGAGTGTCCATTGTCGCGGTTGATAGATGCAAGGGAGGCGTGCGTAGTCCGACCGTATAGAGAGATGCATGCGTCATACGGAGTACCCCCCTGGTTTCATGGACAGGAGATGACGATAGATTTGACCGAGATGGGGGTGTTGCCACCGGCGGACGTTGTGCTCTTGGTGGCGTACTTTCCAGGTTGGCTGCCAGTGATGACGGATGATGGCGCGAAGCCCGCAGAGAACTTATATTACGTGGCTCGGTATTGCCCGGACCGGTTGTCGCGGACATTTGGTTATGACTTGGAGCCGCCATGTGGGTATCGTAGCCCGTGGAGTGTGACGACCGCCTTCGGATACACGAGAGATGACAGAGTTCGTGAGTGGCCGACACCGGTGGTCGCGTGGAGGAGGCCGGGGAGGGCATCAGTGGGGGCGGTGACGGTGGAGTATGCACAGTGGTGGGAGCGTCTGCGGGCGGTCTGGGCGGAGTGGTTGGCACAGCCATCGGGAACACGACGACTGGTTGACGTGTTTGCCTGTGACCGGGCGTTGAGCTTGGTATCGATAACAGCGGCGAGGCAGGCCGGCATGCTGGTGTTAGTGACAGCGAGTGCGGTTGTGAGTTTGGAGAAGGATCCCGACGAGGAGGGTGAGGAGTCCGAGGAGGAGGCTCCAGAGGAGGAGCGTGTGGAGGAGCCAGTGGTGGCAGTACCGCGGGCGCCCGGGGCCGGCAAGGGGCCCTTGTCGTTATTCCGAGCGGGTATGATGGAGGGGGCTCGTCAGGCGAGTGCGGGTTCTTCAGACTTGCGGCTGACAGGATTGAAGAGGCCGCGAGAGGTGTCAGAGGAGCCAGTGGTTGAGGTAGGTCAAACCATGGCCGCTTTTGATTGAGTCGTGTTTTGCTTGTGTTTGTTGTTTTTTGATGTTTATATAAAAAAATATGCTAACGGTTGCTTTTGGACAGGGGTACGGTGGACAGGCGGTGGAAAGCGGCAGTGATGCATATGTAGCGGTTGAGACTGAGGCGGTGAGAGCAACTGAGGTTGATGAGCCAGTAGGCGGGGATGAGCCGGAAGCGTTGGGCGTGTCGGGGGCCGTGGCCAGTGGCGGGGCGCGTCCACCACCAGATGGCGAGGAGGGGGCAGAGGATGTGTATGGTGGCTTGGTCGACGAGTCGTTGATGTTCGATGCCAGTGGTTACTGGTGGACAGGTGCGGCGACGGAGGCCGCGACGGTTGAGCGGGGGGATTTGACGGAGTTGGAGCCTGTAGTGGCGGTTCCGATTCAGGAGGTGGAGATCCCGGTGCAGTCGGTGCAGGTTGTTGCGGTGGCGTCGTCAGGGTCGGCCGTTGAGGCGAGTGCGACGTTGATGGCGATGCACTCGATGACCGTCGGTGCACAGGCAGCCGGAGAGGTACGTGAGAGGCCTGTGATGGCATCGAGTGGCACAGCGGTCGGAGAGGCGAGTAGGGGGTCGTCGAGTGGTCAGGCTGATGTGGTACTATGGGAGAACCTTCAGCTACCTTCTGAGACAGTGCGCCGGTTAAAGATGGTGAAGGCGGCGTATCCGCAGACGTTTGCGGCGGTGGACTTGGAGAACCCGGTGCTGCAGAGATGGGTGTATTCAGGTTTTGTGGAGTGGCTGCTTCCGTTTGCGAGTGTTCCTGCGGCGGGCTGGACGACGGGGTTTATTGAGCGGTCGCTGAGAGAGTTCGTGACGTTCACTTCTTTGGGTGTGCAGCTAGATTGGTTGGCCGAGTTCCTTAGGTCGAGGAGCGAGGGTGGTGGTGTGGGCGAGAGGATGACCTTGGTACGTATGGAGGAGATGCTGCTTGAGAGGCGCCGCCAAGGGTTAGAGGTGGAACGATCAGAGATCAACGGAGAGTTGGTCGTGATTGACAGAGAGGTGGCGGAGATAGAGAGGCAGCTGTCGGATTTGCAGAGACGTCTGAGTGATCTTCAGAGGCGGCGGACGGATGTGGAGGTGCGAGAGGCTGAGCGTTTGAGGCGGCAGGCTGAGTTCGAGGCGGAGCGGTCGGTGCTGCAGGTTCAGCGTCAGGCATTGCAGGCGTTTAGCGCTCACCCGGTAGCTGTTTTGTTATCTAGCTTCCGATAGGTTTATCATAGACTTGTTGTCTAGGGAGTGCCCGATAGTGGCCAAAGACGTTTTATGTATGCATAGACATCTATTTTGCTGGTACATGAAGTGTGATTGCATGCTGTGTGGTTAATACTGTCGTGGATGCATGGTATAGTCGTTTGTATATTGCGATTGTGCGTTGCGTTTGTCGGATGTCGGTCTGTGTCCCCCCCCCCCCTCCCATTTTCTCCTCTTTTTTTTTTGTAATCGAGGACAAATACTTGATAACCAGAAATGAAATATAACAGTAAAGGCCAAGTAGGGAGTAAAAAGATTGTATATTGATAGTGCGTAGATCAAAGGAGTATCTTTACATAAAAAAAGGGGAACTCGTAACAAGGAACAAAAGTACATGCTAGTACATGTGCGTACATGCACAAAAGGTCGGGTCGTGGGGGGGGGGACATGCCGCAAGCTGATCATGCATAGTACTTCTTCAGATAGCGACCATTGACAGGGGTGGTAAGTTGCCCGTCGTCTGGATTGAGCAAGAGGTACGAACCATTGCTCCTGGCAGTATGTATTTCAAATGGCCCCTCCCAGTTAGGTGTAAATTTAGGAGCTGACAAATTGGCCCGTACATGCTTGGCGGCTCGGAGGACAAGGTCGCCTGCTGCGAAGGAGCGAGGTTTGACGGTCTTCCCGTAGGCTTTGACAAGCTTCTCATGATATGCCTTCATTCGTCGCATGGTAGTAGCTCTCTTTTCATCAAGGCTCTCAAGTGCCACCATTCTGGTTTCCTCTTCCCCGAGACCACTGCTGAGGGATAGGCGCGCCGAGGCGACTGCGATTTCGGCCGGCACTACACATTCGTCCCCGTAGACGAGGGAGAAGGGTGTGGCCTTCGTAGCTGTGTGTCTGGAAGTTCTGTAAGCCCAGAGGGCATGACTTAGCTTTTCGGACCAAGAGTTGCTTGCGTCATGGACCATGCGCGACAAAACGCGCAACAGCGTTTTGTTAGAGGCTTCAGCCTGACCGTTGCCTTGTGGATAATAAGGAGTCGACGTGGCATGGTTGATATCGTCTGCTTCCATAAGAGTCCGAACGTCCCGATTGATGAATGGCGTGCCGTTGTCGGAGATAATACATCGGGGGATGCCGAAGCGACATATGATGTGGTCGCGCAAAAAGTTGGCGATGGCGCCTCCCGTGGCTCTTCGCAGAGGTATGGCTTCGACCCACTTTGTGAAATGCTCCGTTGCGACCATGATCCAAATGTGCCCTTTTGATGGTGGATGTATGGGACCAATAAGGTCGAGAGCCCAAGAGTGGAACGGCCAAGGGGCCGTGATCATGCGTAAGTCGGATGCTGGCGTGTGCATTCTATCTGCGTGTCTCTGGCAGGGTTGACAGTGTCGTACATGGGAGATTGCGTCGTATTCCATAGTCGGCCAGTAGTACCCCAGCCTGAGTAGTTCTGCATACAACTTCTGAGAGCCTTGATGTTCGCCACAAGCACCATTGTGCACTTCGTTGATCACCTCGACTGCTTGGGCACCCTACAAGCATCGTAGGGTGCGTCCCGAAAATCCCTTGCGAAATAATTCGCCTTCCGTCTCGAAGTACTTGACCGACTTGCGTTTGATAGAGCGTGCCGAGCTGTGGTCAGAAGGTAGCAGTCCGTGGGACAGATATTGCAGGAAGGGCTGGCGCCAGTCACCCTCAATGTTGGCAACGAGAGCTTCCGTACGGTCTGGGGCATATAGGCATTCTGAGCAACCCTGCTGTACATCTGAAGCATCCTTGGCCATGGACGGCCAAAAGAGACCCATTCGCTGGAGACGACGGTATAGTGGCGGTCCGTCGAGGCCGCAACACTTTTGATGCCCATATTGCAGTCTGTGCTTTGCTTCTGGCGGGGCCAAACATCGTGCCAGAGTGCCTCCGGGACATCGCTTGTACAGGATGTCTCCTAACATGAAGAATTCTGTAAGAGTGGAGATGGAAGCGAGTGATGGTGTTCTAAGCTGGTCGATGATCGGCTGCCTCCAATCATCGGCCGTAGCGTCCGTTGGTACCAAGTCCAACGTCGTGCACGGTGCCGCCCTTTTGATAATGGTTAGCACACGTTGTTCACCGTCAATGTCTATTTTTGACGCGATCGTGGCTAAGCTGTCCGCATGTCGGTTGTGGCTTCTGCTGTGATGCTCGTATTGGACATGGCCAAGCTGCCCCTCCAAGTGTTGTACTAAGGTACGATAAGGTGCCAAGGCTGGTTCCCTGACTGTAAATTCCCCGTCGGCCTGCTTCATGATTAGGTTCGAGTCTCCCTTTATATGCAATGATTTAGCCCCCATGCTAACAGCTAGCATGAGGCCGATGACGAGGGCCTCGTACTCGGCTTCATTGTTAGATACCGGGAATGCAAGTTTGAAGGATAGGGACGTGGTAACACCCTCTGGATTCCATAGGACAATGTCGGCGCCTCCTTGCCGGATGGGAGCTCCATTAGGGTCTTTGCTAGTGGCTGAGCCGTCGAACTCAAGTGTCCATAATTCATCAACATCAGAGGTCAGGGCCGTCTCTTCTCCAGGCAATTGATGTGAGGTTGGTTCACATTGTTGACGTGGGAAGAAGGCCAAGAGGTCTGCAAGTGCTTGGCTTCGCAAAGCCGTAGGATTCTTGATGGATAGGCCGAATTCGGCCAGCAGCAGTAACCAGCGAGTAAGTCGGCCAGACAGGGCGGGACGAGTGAGCATGTATCGTAATGGATCAGCCTTGGTGACGAGCATAATCTGGTGCGACAAGAAATAGTGTCTGAATTTCTGCGAGGCGTAGACCAAGGCGAAACAATGCTTCTCGAGCTCAGAATAATTGGCCTCGGGTCCTCTAATTGACCGACTGAGATAATAAACCGGACGTTCCACTCCGTCCACTTCTTGAGCGAGTAACGCCCCTATAGATCTGGGTGTGGAAGTTAGGTAAAGCAAGAGTGGTAGGCCTCGTTGCGGGACGGCCATGGTTTGCGATGACATGAGGACCGCCTTGATTTGTTCGAATGCTTGTTCTTGGGGCGCACCCCAACTCCACGGTGCGCTCTTGCGCGTCAAGTGCTGGAAGGGCGCGATGAGTTCGGCCAAGGCAGGGATAAATCTGCGGAGATAAGAAACCTTGCCAAGGAAACTTTTTAACTGCTTGGTGTTCCTGGGCGGTGGCATCTCTCGGATAGAGGCGGCCTTGGAGGGGTCAACGTCGATACCCTGTCGACTGACCAGGAAGCCGAGGAATTTGCCAGAGGAGACTCCAAAGGCACACTTGAGCGGGTTCATCCGCATGTTGTATTGACGGCATCGGTCAAAGACTGCCCGAAGGTCCGCAAGATGGTCACTTTCCTTCTTAGACTTGATAATGAGGTCGTCAACATAGTCTTCCACTGTGCGGTGTATCATGTCGTGAAAGATAGCTGTCATGGCTCTCTGATAGGTGGCACCCGCGTTTTTGAGACCAAAAGGCATAACCTTCTAACAAAAGTTACCCATCGGGGTCCGAAAAGCTGTCTTGGCACAGTCATCTGGATTCATTCGAATCTGGTTGTAGCCGGCGAAGCCGTCCATGAAGGACAGGGTCTCGTGTCTGGCGGCAGCCTCCGTGAGCATATCAATATTGGGCAGTGGGAACTCGTCATTGGGGCATGCCTTATTCAAATCGCGGAAGTCAATACAAATGCGAACTTGTCCATTTTTCTTTTGCACGGGAACAACATTGGCCAACCAGATAGGATGAGTGATGGGTTCGATGAAGCCAGCCTGCAGAAGTCGTTCGATCTCTTGCTTGATTTTTATTTCAAGTTCGGGGCGAAATGATCGCGTATGCTGTCGAACTGGGCTGAACCCGTTGGTGATGTTGAGATGGTGTGTTACCAAGGCAGGGTCTAATCCGGGCATTTCATTGTAACTCCATGCCAACACGTCGCGATATTCGCGGAGGAGGGTAACCAGTTCCTCTCTTCGGCCTGGGGCGAGTTTCGTGCCAATGTAGGTCAGTCGAGGTCTCTCGCCCGGATCAGCCAGGTTAATTTCTTCAAGGTCTTCGGCCTACGGTCGCGGGCCATCTTCATAGCAGGGGGCGCAGCGCCCGGGGTAAGCTCGTGATCTGGCGGACAATGCTCGGCCGTGCAACACCATTCTGTCTCCGTCGGTGGGCAGTGGTCGAGGCAGTCGGGTCGCGGCCCCCCCGGACACCGTCATAACTGGTAGATGACCCTTCCGTCCTGGATGACGCGCTGGAAGGTGGTCTCAAACTTGGGCTTTTTGGGCTTGGGGGATGAGGGCGGGGAAATGATAGGGGCATCAGATGGTGATGTGGAGGTTGATGCCTTGCTCTTACTGTTTTTCTTGGACTTGGACTTGGATTTGGGTGGCTTGTTCCCACACAGCTCATCCCAATCTGGCAGCTTGGTGGAGTGGATGTGAGTGGCATTCTCATTATCTGCAGCAAGTTCGGTGAAGAAGGAGGCCTCGGCAAAATAAGACTCGGCGCACTCGAAAGGGGCCTTGGTTGCGGGGATGGTTACTGCTACCTCATGTCCCGCAGGACCGGCCACCAATTTCACACACTGGTGGTACGTCGAGGGAACAGCCTTGTTGACATGGATCCAAGGTCGCCCAAGTAGGAGGTGGAAAGAAGACTCGCTATCTATCACATGGAAAGTGGTGTCACGCCGGACAGTTCCGACCATTAGGTCGACAGTGATGTGGCCGAGAGTGGACTGGGGGCCCTGCCCAAAGCCAGTGATTTTGATGGGGTCCCGAATGATCTTTCTTGGCGGTATACCGGCCCGCTGCAAAGTAATGAGGGGGATGATGTTGATTGAGGCGCCGCAATCTACCAAGGCGCGGCGGAAGCCGGTGCCGTTGACAGTGCATTCAAGGTATAGTGGCCGGTTATGGTGCTCAACGGTAGGTGAGTCCTCATCTGAAAATATAAATGCGGTGGAAGGGACATGTCTGAGTTCAGCCTGGGCAGTGAAGCACTCGGGTCCGAGGTCGGTGGTGACCTCGATCAAGCAATCTGAAAGATAGGTCCGCGCCGCGGGTGAAAACCCCATTTCATCGAAGAAGCCTTTGATCTTCGTCATTTGGCCAGCCGAGGACACTGGCTGGGGGGTAAGAGGTATGTGAGCTGTGATCAAAGGCGAGACTTCCGTAGAAGCTTCGGGTGCGAGCGGCTCGACGTGGTCGGTGGTAACCATGAGCACCTAGTGCTCGCGGTTATCGTTGCCATGGTTTGGGTATGGTTCTTTCCTCACATCATTGTTCTTCCGCAGTTGTAGCTCGCCTGACGCGACTTTTCTTACAAAGATGGCCCGCAACGCATTGCAATTCTTGAGAGGATGACCGAGGGCCTGGTGAAAGGGACAGTAGTTGGGCCTGGTTCTTTCCTCGTCCGTGATGGGGACCCGCACAGGTGGTAAGTGGAAGTTGTTGTCGTTGACAACCCATTCTGTCAATAGATCCTTCACCGTATTTAAATCGCACGGAAAGGCAGGTGGAGTCTCCTGTTGTCGCCGCTTGTCTGGTTGTTGGTCCCTGTCCGGGAGCTGGCGTTTAAAACCAGTGTAATTACTGATGTTGCTGTTGTTACTGTTGTTGCTGCCGGTGCTGGTGCCGCCGCGCTGGGTACCGGGTGGGGCTGCTGAGGCTACCAGTGCATTCTGTGGCCGAGACCTCCACGGCTTGACAGGCCCGACCGTCTCGTAAGTACGTCTTGCCGTCTCTTTGAGATGTCCCCATGATCTCAATTGTAAGTTCTCGAGGTGCACCCGGTACACGTCGTTCATATTCTTGATGCATATGGGTACCAGCGTCTCATTCTTACTGAAATCCGTGCACTCGAGGCACTTAAGATGAAAGCGATGTACATATTTGGTCAAGTCTTCGCCGGGGGCTTGGCGAATGCCGGCGATGTCCACTACGGTGACACGCTCAGCTTCGTAGTGGAATTTGTCCATGAAGAGTTGGACCATTTCATGCCATGAATGGACTGTCCCCGCAGGGATCTGGTGGTACCAAGTGTAGGCCAAGCCTGTAAGGGACTTGTGGAATTCTCTCAACTTCAAGCTGTCTCCCGGTCCATACTGCTCTAATGAGCCTGCAAATCTCGTCAAATGCTCACGGGCGTTGCCCTCGCGCCCGTTGAAGAGCACAAAGGCTGGTTGTTTGTACTTGAACGGATAGGGAGTGATGGCTATCTCGTCAGCATATGGCGCGTGGCTTGTCAATCGACTCGATGAGTCGGGTGCAGACTGCTGTGACAGTCGGCGAAGAAGCGCGTCAAAGTCAGCCTTTGAAACATAGTTGGAGGGTGGCTCCTCCTGGCTGATCAAAGTTTGGTGGCCGGCCGGTGCTACGCGAGCCTCGGAGTCCCCGGATGGTATAACTTGACGGGCTGGAGTGTCTGAAGGGCGATATATGGCGGGTGCTGATGCGGGCAGGTGGAGGGTGGCATGGGTGGTTTGACGAGGCATATCCAACACCTGGCCTGTCATTCGGTGTTGTTCCATCAAGTAGGGGTTAGGCTCCATCTCAATGGACTCGTGAGTCTCAGAAGAGCTTCTGGCTGGAAGATGTTGAGGCGCCATAGTGGGAGAGACTTGTTGTAATAATGGCCCAAGATCTGGCTGCTGCCTGCGTGAGGGCATCGCGGGACGCGGCGTGTCTACCACGGGAGGCGAAGATGTCGCGAGCCCTATCGCCAGGGGTCTGGAGGGCTGAGGTGGCAGTGGTCGTGACACCGGTGCCTGGGTAGTGTCAGGGGACTGTTCGGGTCCTGCAGGCTGGACCGGCAGTATGATCTGTTGCGAGGCCATCGCTTGTATGGACTTTTGCATTTCCAATATGGCGGCCATGAGCGAAGCTTGAGAATCTTGTATGCTGGCTATGGTGGGGGTGAACTGTTGGATGGCCGCGTTGACTGCCACTTGCACGTCATGTGTGGGAGGGTCTTGGGGGCGCACAGCGCTAGTCCCTTCTTGGTCGTCGGAGTGATGCTCCTCATGGATGGTGGGGTTGAGGCCTTGGCTGGTTGCCCTGGTAACTTTGCGTTGTACAGGCATGGTTGCTAGGATGTAGCAGACTGCAACACGATGTTCACCTCCCCAGCGGAGTCGCCAAATGTTGATGCCGAAAGAGGGTCCTTTGCCACGTCGAAGTGCCACAAGGGATGCAGTCTGAGTTGGCTTCCAAGTGGGCAGAGTGGGAGACAGCAGGGATGACGTAAGGGCTGAGGGCAAGGCTCCTCAAGCAGGTCACGAGGGCTGGCAGTGTCGCGCAGGCAGGGTGACGACGAACAGGGTCAGCAGTCGACAGTCTGTGTCAAGAGTGCAACGCCGAGAGCTCGAAGTCGTAAGCTCAAGTGTCTTTCTCTCACTAGAAATCCAGAGAGAATAGGTTTTAGAGAGAGAAAGTGAAAATGGCAAATGAGGCAGAAGTCCTTGAATAAGCTCCAGAATCCACTATATATAGGCACAAATATGCGCGTGTCATCAGCCGACACGTGTCGTCCTCTGGGAGTGACACATCGCCGTAGGGGGTCTCGCAGTCTTGATTGTCCGTCGAATTGCCGGTCCCCGTGTTCGTGTTGTCCTGCCCTTGCAGCGTCCCTCTGCCTGTCTGAGGAGACTGACCACACTGCGGTAGCATGGTCAGAGTGGCCCGTTGCCCCAGCCTCCAGTCCAAGCCCTTACTGAATCCCACGGGATGCGTCAAGAGACGCGCCGAGATCCTGACAGCGGTGACAGTTGCCCCTGCAGCCAAATGCCAGGCGTGCTGGACACGATGCCCTCCGAAGACCTGTTCCCGTCCCGGAGTGGCTCGCGGTTCATTGCCCTGGTGGTGTCGATGATTGATGGAAACATCAGCGTACATGCTCATAACTCGATACTTAGAGTCCGTGGTGGTGGGTCCTTGTGACGGGGCACTATGAGCGGAGCCCCCTGACGCTCGTCGGGTGATCGTGCCGGCGATGGCCTTAGGGTCATGAGCTCATTCCTGTTACGAAGGCCGGAGTCTCCGGTTGATTGTGTCTGCGAGGGCCGGAGCCCGTCGATTGATTGTGCTGGCGAAGGCCGGAGCCTCCGATTAATTGTGCGGGCGAGGGCCGGAGCCCCCGGCTGATTGTGTTGGCGATAATGGGCGTCGCGCATCTACTAGCGATGAGTGAGCGTCGCTGAATGAGTTGAGTGGGGTGATGGCGGTGGTGAGCAGGTCCCCTCCCCCCTTCAAGGACAAAGGTGGCCGACCCCCTCACCAGAGGGGTGGCCGACCCCCTCAGCAAAGGGGTGGCCGACCCCCTCACCAAAGGGGTGGCCGACCCCCTCACCAAAGGGGTGGCCGACCCCCTCAGCAAAGGGGTGGCCGACCCCCTCACCACAGGGGTGGCCGACCCCCTAGCAAAGGGGAGGCCGACCCCCTAGCAAAAGGGAGGCCGACCCCCTCACAAAAAGGGGTGGCCGACCCCCTCAGCAAAGGGGTGGCCGACCCCCTTCTCAGGGGTGTGGCCGACCCCTCGGGGGGGTACCTTCGATCGTCGTCCGAGTGCTTGCGGCGCGGAGCGCTTTGACCGAGCGATGATGATGTTTAAGTATCGGAGCGTTTTCACTGAGGAATGATGTTGGGCAAGTTCGACTACCGAGCGTGTGACGTGTCGTGCCACTGGAGCCTTTTAGCGGGCCCCGGGGTGCGGTCCAGAATAGGTTATGAACATAGATGCTATTTTAAGTGAGGAGCGCCTCAAAGCTTGTCAAAGAAAGTGGACTTCAAAAGTGATTGTGAGCTCAATTTCTTCATGAAGCATGTTGAAATTGTCATGTCTATTCCTTGTGATATAAATAACTTAATTGTTGAGCATTCATGCCAACTATATATATTCTCACATCCTTGATTGTTTACTTATTTGTCTTATTATCTTGGATAAATGTTGGGTTTAGACGATGACAGATGGTCCTCTTACATTAACCCTTAAAATGTTGATTGTTGATGGCCATTGTTGGCTTTATTAGGATTCTATGTCGTACTTATTGAATGAGTGGTTATGTCGTTTGAATGCTTCGCTTTGCTAATCCTAAACACATGTACCTTTTGGTGATGCTAAAAGGGGAGTATGACTTGGTTGTAATTTTAGTTGTATTTAACAGGGAGCATACATGAGGATGGTATATGCATATGGTGCTTCAGTTACATGCGATCTTGTTACTCTTAAAAAATACTTAAAGTTCAAAAAAAACATTGAGCTATATTGTATATCGTTCTTGATGCTGTTTATGTGGATCATGTAGAAATTTTTTATGTTGTTTATATAAATTCATGAGTTATATGCCATCAACTAGTTATTTCACTTACAACTACCTTTACACACATGCATCCGTTGTCTGTTCGTTGATGACAAACGGATGGATATAATTTTGATTTCAAATGATATATGCGTGTGTATTGTTGAGAGACATTAGAGGAAGAACGTATCTCGTTTTAGCTAGGGAGAGCTAACTATGAGCATAATGCTATATGAGATTAATTGAAATATCATGAACTTAATAGGGATGTGCTTAACTGACTATCATTTGATAAACTATAGCTCATATAGAACCAATATTTTTCATTATCAAATAAGGAAATATTGTTAGCATTATGGTTAGATAACCTGTACTTGCATATATTTTTTATGATAAAAACACGTTGACTATGTTCGAATGTGGGTTTGAGTGAATTCTTATTTCCTATATGCATATACGCTCATGGAGACACATTTGCTAATTGACTATGTTGATTCAAATCAAAGGAGCTTGAGGCTATAATGGAGATGATGTGAGAGTTTCATTGAGTCCAATGTCAAATAGGTTAAGTTCATTTCTATTGTTAGTATAATGTAACTACTCTTATTTGATGCTTGGATTGATGACTATAGTCTAGAATAACCTTAAGACACCTCGTACATTACACGTGAGTTTATAACCTTTCAAACAAGTGTATTTCTTGAAAATGGGTAAACTTTGAAACTACTTTAGATCTTGTCAAAAATGTTTTTAGAGCTAATCTTTTCATATTTTTCTTTAGGTTTCCAACCCAAAAAATGGTGCCTTAATTCAACTTTTTAAGAGAAAGTTATGCTCAAGATAAGAAAATTATGTTCAATATAATATAGGTAGTTTTCTTGAGAGGACGAATGCAATGGACTATAATGGTAATACAATCAACTGTACTGAGGCTCTAGGCCTTCAAAGGTGGATTGTAGTTGATTATACACTTCGTGATTTAAATATAACGACTAGTTTTACTAAAATTCATATTCAATCTTCATGCAACGATTGTAATTTATGCCCATACCCAAAACCAATTTGAAGATTCATCATACATCATGGAAACCACATTCTAAGCCTCCATTTAGTACATAAACATCAAAGCTCGAAAATAAACTTTTCTCTCTTCATCTTCACAATTTTAAAATAATCAAATGAAACATCTTTGTGAAATCTTCAAGTCATCAACTCTCTAACTCTCTATTATCCTAGAGCGTATTTTGTATTCATTTTCCTTAAAAGGATTTTCTTTGTGCACAATTGATCTTTGTTAAATATTTTGTGATCAAGCTTTGGTTTTTAAGTCTTGGGGGTGAGCTTTGTGGATTTAAGGTTGTACTTGGTATGAGGTTATTATAGGTACTTGTAAGGGTTTTGATCTTGATCAGAAAGAAGATTATTGCTAGTAGATTTTAGTGATCCTGTAAGGAGCTTCCTTAAAGAGGTAGACGTAGGCTTGATGATAGTTCAATCTGAATCATTTAAATCACATTGTCAAGTATCTCAAACTCAAAATCTTTACTATAACTCAATCATTGTTTAACATTGTGTAATTATCATATATAGTTAAGCTTGTTTGTTGGTTTGATTAAGATACGTATTTTTATTAGCTTAAAATTTTAATTAGTTTTTGAAACCATCCCCCCCCCCCCAATCCCCCGCACGCGTGCGCGCGCATTGTTTTATCAGTTTATAATGGGTTGCCTCTATTATCTATTTTTAGCATGGTCAATATGTATTGCTCTTTTTGGCTTCCGGTCGTTAAAATATTTCCTGATGTATTTACTTTATAAGATCCCCAATCTTATCTAGCTACTTACGGTATTTTCATCCCATGATCATGTTTCCCATCATCGTCTCTTCTTGAGGGTGG
This sequence comes from Escallonia rubra, assembly GCA_033065855.1. NCBI lineage: Eukaryota > Viridiplantae > Streptophyta > Magnoliopsida > Escalloniales > Escalloniaceae > Escallonia > Escallonia rubra. The sequence continues at coordinate 148,873 of JAVXUO010001359.1, forward strand.
GGTATCCATGCTTTATGACAACTGCATGATATCTCGTGTCTTGATGAGGCATAAAACATTCGAACGTTGTCCTAATTGCCGTTTAATTTGACTAGGTTCTTTCTCTAATGCATAGAGAGGGAATGATCTTAAATGTTGATTCGATTTTGTGGCCGACAAAGACCACAATAATTACAGTTGAGTGCAATCTCGCATCCCGCATATGTATTCAGAAAGTTAGATATTTTATCGTGTGGTATACTAACAGATTTCATATGCTTGTACTAACATTCTTATATTTTCTTGATTCGCGATGTACATAACTAATTAAGTCATTTTTTCCTCGGTATCTGTGACGCTTTGAATGCTCTCTCGCTGTAATAAACTGTTTGTGAGTTTTAAGAGGAGAAAAAAGAAACGAAGAGAAGGAAATAGAAGAGAAATGGAAAGGATGGAGGATAATTTTTCTTTCTCTCGAGTTCAACAAAAAAAAAAAATACACCATATTGCATATGCCGTCATTCCAAATTGTGATAGTTATAACATATGAAACCAATAAAACAATTCCCCCCCCCCCCCCCCCCGCGGTAGGGGGTTTGTATGGGGGTTTTGAAAGATAATGAGAAATTTAAACTAAGCATAATAATGAATCTCAATCAAACCAAACAATATTTTAATAGAGATGTTATCTACACAATCTCTAGGCAATTGTAAAGCAATGAGTAAAGAGATTGAGTTATAGATACTTGACAAGGAGATTTAAATGGTGTGGTTTCAACTATCCTCAAGCCTACATCTACCTCTTCAAGGAAGTCCCTTCCAAGAGCACTAAAATTCACTATGAACAATCTTCTTTTGGGTAAAGATCAAAATCCTTACAATACTTGGTGATATCCCCACACCAAACACAAGCCTTGAATCCATAAAGCTCAACCAAGACTTGACAAACCCAAGCCTTTATCACAATCTTTTTACAAAGATCAATTGTGTACAAAGAAACACTTTTGAAAGGATTTGAGTACAAATGAAACTCCAGTACAATATAGATATGAGAGAATTGATGACTTGAAGAATGTTCACTCTCACTCAAAGAATTGCTCAAAAAGATGCTCCCTTTAATGATGTAAAATAAAATCATGAAGATGAAGAAAGAAAATTTTAATATACGAGTCTTAATGTTTCTCTAATGAATGGAGGCTTAAAATGTGGTTTCCATAATGTATGATGAAGTCCCAAATCATTTCTATAGGTTAAATACTAAATGTAGCTGTTATGGAAATATTTGGCATAATTTTGGGCAAAACTAGCGGTTATTTTTTATCTAATGGTCAATAAAGTCGAGTGCATTGCCTTACTACTCATTATTCGACTGTCTTACAAAACTTCTCTTCTTACTTTGGGCATAACTTTCTCTAAAAAATCGGATTGAGACAGCGTTTCTGCTTTGAAATCTAATGAAAAGTTCTATTAAAATATAAAAAGATTACCTCCAAAAATATTCTTGAGAAAATATGAGTGAGCTCGAAAAATTCACTAGTGTTCAAGAACCACACTTGTGTGAATAATTATGAACTCACATACAATGCACAAGGTGTCCTAAAGTCATTTTAGGTGATAGTCATCAATCCAAGTATCAAACTAAGACTAGTTACATAATAGTAAAGATCAATTATAATTCATAATAACTTAGTCTATGCATTCTTTATTGCTTTTTGACATTGAACTTGATGAAACTTCCATAGCATGTCCACCATAACTTTAAGCTTATTCGCTTTAACCCACATATTCAACTTCTCAAATGTGTTAACATGAGTTTGTATGTGTGTATCCACTAAGATTTCACTCAAAGCACACATTAAAAGATGATCAATGTGTTGTTATCATCAAAACTATATGTAAGCCTAGGTTATCCAACCATAGGGCTGACAACATTAACTATAAAAGTATGGTCCTAAAAAAGAATATGATACTAACGGGAAATGAATTAGTTATCAAGGATATCATACGAAGTTCATATTATGCTAATGTAATAAATTTTATATCACTGGTTAATGCTACAATAAAATACAGAGTAACACATAATTGAGTCATGAGTTGATTACTGACAATTTGGATATTAAAATCTAGCTAACGTCACACAAAAAACAAAACAATCAACCACATCATGTCTAACGTACAAAACAATCATTCTTTTGTAAGTGAAATGATAAAATTTTGTAAGATACCCTGTAACCAAAAAGTCGTTAAAAATTTACCATTTTAATGATAATGTGAGCATTGTAAAAGTATTACTTAAGAAAGTCTTCTTCTTTCCTTTTTTTCAATTTTAAAAGGAAAGATTTAAGAAAAAGAAGCCTAAACTTTATTTTTTCTTTTCTCTTATTTTTTTCATAAAAAAGACTCACAATCATTGTACATTCTCTTACGAGAATTTGTACATTCACTGTTGTCTAACAAAATATCAAAGGGTCTGTACGTTTACCATATTCGTTTTCTGCTTTTTGTAACGATGTTGAAAAATATTATCTTTTTGTGTACTTTTACCATTTTCTGTTTTCGTTTTGGGTAAAATTACTTAAACAGTGATAAAAAACTGAAAACACCTCCAAAGTATTTTCAGCTTTTTCTAAGGTACCTCCAAGGTGTTTTCAGCTTTTTTACCCGAACTTAACCCAATGTAAGAAAAAATAACTAATTTTTTTTTTGGTGAAAATGATAAAAGTACATGAGCGTATTTTCTAATTGAATACGAAAATCATGAAAGATGAAAACACAAAATGAAAACAGAAAACGAATATGGTAATTTGAGTTGCTTTCCTTTGTCTCTTTTCTCTTATAAAAAATACTCAGGAACATGCTATAGGTTATTCTAGATTGAGTTAACTACTCGGTTGACCACTGTACTACTAGACAAATTCAACTTTGGTCACTGGACTTCGATTTGTTTCAAAGTGATCACTGAATTTGTTAATTGTCCAATCAAGTCACTCTGTTAGGCTCCGTTAGCCCTAAGTACGTTAATTGACTTTATCCAGGGATAAATATGTCATTTCAATTTCTTATTCTTTCTTTCTCTTCAAGCCCAACACCACCACACGATGCTGCCACCAGCCATCGAGCACAACCACGCCACCAGCTCAACACCACCACAAACCACCAAACACAGCCAAGCCTCGACCACCAACCACCAAATACACTATGGCAACACTCCACCCCCTTAAGCCCACACTCACTGATCCAGATCACCTCACAACTACGACACTCTCACTGATCCAATTCACCGCACCTACAACCCCCACCGCACATAGAACTCACTGACACACATGCGTGCGCTTATTGATCCAATTCACCCTACCCCCAGCCCCTACCCAGACACCACACACACTCTCTCTTATGATCCAATTCACCACACGCACACACATAGAGCACAGACACACAGACACACACACACACACCCAATCCCGCACACATACTATCTTATACACAAAAAAACCAAAAACCCCCTGCCAAAACCCGTTGGTTCAATTATGTGTACTGCCAAATTCATAATTGTGATTGACAATGTGTCGATCACGCTCAAAACTCTCTGTAGCGCTCGAATTACTGTTTGAGGACTAGGTTAGGAATTACATGAGGTTCCTCGAGGTGGCCGTGGATGGAGGATGACGAGAAGGCGGTGTCACACGCACATACACAATCCCGTACACTGTCACACACCAAATCGAGGCTTGGGTGAGGTGTTGAGGGGGTGTATGGCGAGGCTTGGGTGGGGTGTCATGGGTGTGGAGGTCGGCTGCTAGTGGGCTAGGTGGGCGATGCAGGGAGGAGGAGAAGAAGAAGAGAGAAGAAAAAGAAAATAAGTTAAAAATTCAAACAAATGCAAGGTAGTTGGGGCTGGTGCCGCATCTGTATAAGGGTGTGACTTTAGTGGCTGGCAATTAGTCAAATCTAAAATATATTAAAAGTGACAGATTTATTCCTGACGTAATGAAATTAACGGGCACGTGGATGTCCAAAAAAGACCCGATTAGACTCGATTAAAGCATTGTTCACTTTGACAAAAATCCAAATTCAGTGAAATTTGCCCAAAATTACAATGGTCAACCAACTCGTCTAGATTTTGTTTTTCTTGCAAATTCCCCTTTTGCTATCCCACTCCCTTCGGTCCCTTCCCTTGTATTGGCACTTTGAACTTGCTTGCCCCCACGATCTTCTAAAAGAATTGGATTTTAACAGCCAGGAAGTGAAGAGGAAGAGTATCGTATTTCCATCCCACCTTCCGATATGGAGGGAAGGCAGGCTCAGAGCTCTACAGTGACCCCACCAGGCCGCTACACGTTACCACCTACCAGATACTTCAGCGAGGACATTCTCTTCTGTATAGACGTAGACCCCGAATCCCTCGTCGAAATGAAAGTCACGGGTCCAACTGGCCGGCCATTCACCAGACTGGACTCCATCAAGCAGGCAATCCATCTCTTCATCAATGCCAAGCTTGCCATCAACACCGATCATCGCTTTGCGTTTGCCGCTCTCGGCAAATCCGCTTACTGGGTACTACCCGTATTCTATTTATCTTCGCTGACTTTTGTGTGGGTATTTATGGAATTGAATTACTATGAAGTGGGTCGATGGCTCGATGCAATCCCTACCCTTCCCTCTATTGGATATTTATCATGTTACTTTGTGAATTTTTAGGATAGATGTTAGTTCTGATGTTAACTTCGTTTTTGGAAGAGGTAATTGAACCGAGGATTTCGCTTTTATTGAGGATTTTGAAACAGTGTAAAATCCCTTATTTAGATACTGATAAGATGGATTTACCAAATTTTAGGAAGGATTTGGAATGGGATTTTGGTGTCTAAAAATAACTAGTTGAGACTAGTTATTTGTTAAATACCTTGCATAAAAAGAAGTCTCCATAATTTTAGGTAACTTCTTCCATAAAAATATGAGACTTTCTCTCATTAGTTTGTACCTATACACCATCAAATTATCTAAGTTCAAATTTTCAAATGTAAATCCACATATAGAATACTTGTTTCTACAAAATTGTCTAAACACTAAATTTGGAATTCCATAAACTTGTAAATCAACGAATTTTAAAATGAATGAGTTTCGAAATACAAGATACTTTCAAATTCTTCATCCAAACACACACTCGGTGTTTCTACTCCTGCTTAACTTTGACAAATGATACTTACTTTTTAATCTAATTGCTATGTGAGTTCAATTCGGTGTTTACGATATACTAAATCTATCCTCGTAATTAGCAAAAAAGAAGGGAAAAAGCCAATGGAATGGAGGTAGAGTTTGCTCGATTTTGCCCTCGAGGAGAAGGGCTATTAGACGCAAAAACTGGCCCTATGTGTAGCCCCTCTAGCCCTAGCCTTGTCCGGACTTTGCAGTGACTTTTGTACGGTTTTGTGATTGCTATACACCACATGGAATGGTCCAAAGTCCAAACCAGCCGTACATCATGGACCAATCTCGTGCATGTGGGACACCCTTCTCATTGTTTATGGTCCGGATCCAAGTCATGTACCACACGACTAGTCTCTCGGTTTCTGAATAGTTATTGCCCATTTGGGTTGATTCTTAAAAGTAGATTATAGATTCATCACGAATCATTTTCCAAAATCATCTTACATATTTTGTTAGCAATATCACTTACCATTTGGCAAAAGTTGCTATAGACCCTAGCCTATGTAGCACAGGTGCGGCATAGGGGGTGAAGCACCGACAGTGGGTGCGCGTCGGGTGAGGGTGCATGTCCAATATTTATGATTTATTTTTTTAGTTTCTTAAATACCGGGTGCGGCTCCGATACAGATCGGGTGCGTATCTCATATTTATGGGATGAAAACACAAATTTTAAAAGGATTTTCAGGGTCAAAACATAGAGAATGAGTTTTGGGAAAATTATAAATAATGAAACATTTACTTAGAAACCCTAAATCAACAGATTGTTAAGTAGAGGAGACCGGGAGAGAGAGACAGCGGCGGCGGTGGAGTAGCCACGACTGATCACCCGCGACCACCGGAAACCACTGGCGCAGGATTTGAGAGGAGAGAGAAGAGGAAGGAGCAACCACAGACCAGAGGCAATACCGTCGATGGCCATCTACCCCCCCCCCCCCCCCCCCCCCAAAAAAAAAAAGAACAGAAGAAGAAGAAGAACGCCGGGGATGGTGAACATGGCGGCAACAACAACTTCTCTGACTCTTGGTCTTCTGAACTTCTTTTTCTTTTTGAGACTCTGACTTTCTCTTTTGGCTTAACTTTATTTTGTCTTGTGGGGCTCTCACTTGTGGCCTGTGGTAGTCCACGTGTATATGTTCTTGTACAAGAGCTCATTAAACATACATATTTCAAAAGCATATATTTATTATTCAAAATTATAAAAAAATTGCCGTATCCTAGCCGCACCTGTATCCTGCTTTTTTTGAAAATGCAGTATCGGCATATCCGCACCTGTACCCGTGTCCGTGCTTCATAGACCCTACCTAAAAGCTTTTGAACGTGTTTCATTAAGTAGTGCTGAAAGTGGTTTTAAGTGGCAAAACAACCATTTAAATTTGAATGTTTTGGAAAATGTGCTGCATGCAGTACATGTCTTTTTTTTTTCTTTTTCCCTCAACCTTGGAGTAATTTAATACTTATCCTGGTCAAACCTGATTCTCAAATGGTAATTAAATGCATAAACAACACTTTCCTCGCTGTATGGATTTTTAGTCACTTTTTTTGCTTTTGTTGGCTGATATTGATACTCATCTTTTTCTCAAACACCTGCCTACCTGTTCTAAACCCGTTTTGAGCTAGTTTGACCATCCCGAAAGTAATCATAAACATCTTACACGTCTCAAAACAAAATATTCAATGATCTGAATGTCTAACTCGTTTCTGACTCATATACATATCAATACTTAGATTTTTGCCCTTTGTGTAGTTGTCGGCTCACCTAAAAGTTCATTTATTATCGTTTAACTTATGCACTTTTTTAGGTTACCCCGCATTGAAGCATTTTATCTTTGTTCAATCGGACTCTTGTTGGTGTCGGAGTGTTATGTAAAATAAAACTACTGCAAGTTTATGCTTCTAGTTATAAAGGAAGTAGATGGTGCATTTTAAAACACAATAAAGCCTAGTCCAACTACTCTGATTGCGTATTAATCAATATTCGATTAATTGGTCTGAGGTTATCGACAAAAAAGGTTTGTCTAAGCCACTTCGTTTCTTTTTGTCTAACTGACTTCCTTTTTTCTTTGTGCATGTTAAAACACAATAAAGCCTAGTCCAACTACTCTGATTATTTTATTGGAAGTGTTCTGCCATTATGCTTTTCTGGTGCCAATCACTTTTTAGAGCAGTGGTTGCTTTTTTTTTATTACTTCTACTATTATATGTTTGGATCATTCTCCCACTCATAATGCCCTTTACATCTATCTTGCTTTTCCTCCTCATTGGTCTGAGTATTCGTCTTCATTTTATGCACCTAATTTGTCAAAGTTTACTTCATCTAAATTCATCTCGTGTTGTGAGTACTTTGATAGTCACATTTACGTCCTATCATAGCTTCTTGTATCACACGCTTCTCAAGACATGTCATTTCTAGTTGTGCAGCTACCACTTGTCTGATAATGTCTGATAGGTTCCTGCTGTTCTAGATTGTTGGGAGAGTTGGACATACGTAACGTTACTCTAGTTTTATGGAGGTAGTTTGGGATTTTGGACCTCTGCACCTTTAATTACCATGGCCTTTTAAAAAAAACTCCACCAGCTCCAGATTCATAGGTATAGGTTGATTAGACATTGTGCTGGATGCAGTACGAGTTGTTATTTGTGAGAGTAAAGTGAAGAAAGCAAGGTGTGGTATGGGATGCTTGTAGTAACCATAATCATCAAAACAAAGGATAAATAGGCAGAAAAATATGGACAGTAAGTGCTTCGTTTACTAGCATTTATTTCCATTAGGTCCTTTTCAATGTGCATCAACATAAAGCTTTCAGAGATCATACTTAGACAAATGCTGTATTCGCTGAATCTGAAATTCCGCAGATAATTCAGCCAAACATCAGATAACACCTTTTCCATTACCGTCTGTCTATGGTGCGGAATCGTGATCATGACAAACGTAATATTAGGCTTATTTCGTATTGATATTATATTGCACTATATTTTGAAACGCGTCGCCGAGTGAATTGCGCAAAGAAAATCTAAAGCCCCCATAGCATTGATCTTAGATGGAACCATTAATATATATATATATCCCCAATAGCTTTGACATTGTGAAAGGTCTGCCATATCAATAGCTTAAGAAATTTCACAGGTAGCTTTATGATACTTCGTATAATCAGTATTGCTCTAGCATCTCAAAACCCGAGTCCATTTGAATAAAGCCACTTCTTCACTAAACCCTTCATTGTTTAGCCTATTTCGATTGACTTGCCCCAACCTACTTAAATCATTCCAATAGTTTTGTTTTCCACCACATTTAGTTTACTGAAAGATTGAAATGATCAATCCATAAAGAAGCACTCAGGTGTTCTCATGAAGTCTCAAACAAAAACATCAGATTGAGAAATTTAGTCCTAAAGAATAAAAATGAAGAAAGCAGAGCAGAGATATAAAACGAAGATAGAAAATCTTGAAGGAAAAAGATCTGCCACAAGGTCTTCACCAGGAAGGAGAGATCTCAAACAGATTCTGACACATGATTACAAAAGGAATAATAATAATAATTATTATTGCCCCTAGTTTTAAAGCAGTAGATAAAAACTTAAAGAAAAACTAACTGAAGTATGGTAAATTGGTAATGGAGGTGGTAAAGATTGATTATAGGAAGATTGTACCTCTGATTAATTGGAATACAACATCCGCTGGAGGGATTTGCACGCCCTTCCTCTGCTTCAGCTCATTGAACAACCTGTCGCTGGCCCTTATCATGTTTGTAGAGAAAAATAAACGGGAAACTGGTTTAAGAATTGGGTGTGGGCTTATTTAAAGAGAGAAACTATGGGGGCATAAATTATGTATGGGAATTAAAGAGGTCACCAAGTTACGGTGAGCAAGGATAAAAAAGTTACCATGTACGAGATCCCACCAGCAGACACCTAGCGGCTTAAAAATGCTTACATACTATGAAAAACGATTCACCATTTGAATTCCTGCTTATTTCATTTACCTGGTAGATTAGCAAAATTAACGCAACTGTTGAAAGGCCGTTAAGGGAAAATTTATTGTCAGTGTAGGATGAGATTTATATCAGTGCATTAAGAAAAGTGTAATTTGCTTTCACCTGCGTGTCTTTGTTTTGGTTATGCATGCATCTCCGTTAGATAGCCTTTACCGTAAGTGCCTTCTTGCCGGTCACGTTAGTCATCAGCCAAAAAAGTTATAAACCACAGAAAACAAAACCAGATTCACTCAAAAAGCATGGAAGGTCGTATAGTGGTTACTACATATTTAGATCACCAGTCTATTGAGATTACCTTTAGCCTGCATAGAAACTAATACTTCTGCATGCTATAGAGACCACAAGGAAGGAAAACCCGTTTATAATCGTATTCCATTCAGCAAGGCAGGCAAAAGAAAAGGAAGAGAGAATAAAACTTTTTTTTCCAACCTGCTGAGGTGAAGCAGAGTGGCTATGAACCCAAGCAACAGTGGCGGTTGCTTGGGATAGGAATGCTAAGTTCTGTGCAGCGATGTATTAAGGATGGAAATAAGGAGAACTTTTCAATTTCAAGCTTTGAAGTTTTAAACACCTTGAAACCGTATGGAAACAGTAGCTAAAAAAAAGGAAGGACTTGAAATTAAAGTCTAATAGTGAAAAGTAAGGAGCTGGCCGCGTATTTTAAACAAACAGAGTAGCATTTTATAGAAAATCTAATAGAGGCAAAAACACAACTTCACACTTAGGATTTGATTTTCTGAAAAAACCACAAAATGACACCGTAAGATTTTTTTGGAGGGAAGCGTTCTCGTGCCTCCTCACAAAATCCAACATTTGCTTAAGATTTATAATTTTAAATGATTGCTACCTTCGGATAATAGCCTTATTTGTAAATTCGTGCATGACTAGTGTGTTTCACTTGTAATTTGTCAAATTACTACGACCTTCGGTATGGATTTCCCTTTTGATGTAAGTCATTAAGACTTCTTTGTTTGTTTGTTTCTTTCTTTTTAGCAGGATTACTTTGTGTCCTTTTGTTTGAGGCGTGTGTCTCTCCATCTACAATTTTGTATTACCGCGTTTTTGATGCGGGAAACTGGCTGGTTAATTGAGCCGATCAGGCACCAGCTCATAAATGTGTATTTGCTTTGCCTGTGTAACAATTGTGGTTTTGGTTAAATTATCTGTTTTTTTCTCCCTTTTTTTCTGTCTCTCTTAATCCGTGACTAAATAAGCAATCTTTCTTAATTTTCCATCCAATTTTTTGAAGCTTCGGAAAGAGTTTAGCAGTGATGTTGACTTTGCAACTGCAGCATTTCGGGGGATTACAGTTGATTCATCTTCAGGCAATGCTGATCTCACCCAGCTATTCCGTGTAGCAGCCCATGAAGCGAAAAAGTCTCGTGCACAAAACCGACTTCTAAGGGTGGTTAGTAGCTGGATTCACTTTCATGTAACTTTTTCTTATATCATTGGTGATCTGCCCATTATGGAACTGAGTATTGGCCCTTGAGAAAATAATGCTTGATACCTATGTTTGCCTCCTTCTTGTTTGGTTTTTTACTACTATACAATGCAATTTCTCAGAATTGACATTAAACCTATCTCTTCTATATATTAGCCTTGTGGGCCTCTCTTGTCATTCCATATCCCACTGACTGTTGTAAGACGACATCATTCGTCTCCGTTGGAAAGCCTTGCATCTCTGCGAGGGGGCTATCTGCGACACCCCTCAGACATATTGGCCGCTATTGGGGTGGAGACAACCAGTGCAATTAACATCCTCAGGCAATTACGTGGTGTTTGGTCCATACAACTTTAAAATTTGTCTTTGAGTTGTACTTGATGAACCAAGTATGGATTGTTGGCAATTGGAGTCCGTCTATGTAATGTCAGCGGGAACAACATACATTGAGAAGGTGCAAAAGAATAAAACAGTGGACATGAGGCATGCAAGCCTGGTAAGTATAGAGTAAAGGGCACTTGCTAAACACAAAAGGATAGTTTTAGGGTCTGTTTGAAATCACTTATAATTTTGGTTTTCAGTTTTCAAAAAAAACAAAAACAAAAATCAGTTTAGTTTTTATTTTTTACAAAAACAAATAGGTGTTTGATTACACAGTTTTTATTTTGAATTTTTTCTTTGGTGGCGGTGGGGTTGGCGGTATTGGCGGCGTCGGTGGATTCAAAACAAAAACAAAACTGGAAACCCAAAACTCTAAAATGGGAGTTTTCAAAAATAGCCCTGTTTTAAAAATTGGTTTTCAAAACTGAAAAAAAAAAAAACAAAAACTGTGTGCCGAACGCGTTTTTTTCTCCGGTTTACAAAACTGGAGAAAAAATTGGAAACTAAGTGATTTCAAATGCTACCTTAATGATATAAAAACGCTTCATACAGGAAGTGTGCAAGTAATAACACTCAAATACTTGATACAATTACACACTAGGAGAATACTTACACTCATACACAATGAAACCTCACTTGACTAAACACTTACATATGGAAGACCCACTTTGCTTGGAGGCCAAAATGAAGGCCATATCCCCTTTTATACTATGCTCAAGTCAGTGGCGGAGGATTCAAGAAGGATGGAGATGAAAGGGAGGTTCAAGATGTTTCCTTTTGGTGTCATAAGTTTCCAGAGGAGGTGAGAAGATTCTAGATTCTTTGAAAGTGAAGAGGCAATGAGAAGATAGAATGGTAGAGAGAAATCCAGAGATGGAAAGATTCTAGAGAGGGAGAGGCACTGTTGTTGTTTTTAACACTCCACTGTGAACTTTTTTCGAGTAGTCATTTCGAGCTGTTCACGAAAATCTGCGAGCTTTGTAGCGTTGAGTCCTTTGTACACAGATCTGTCACTTGCTCGTCAGTTTGGATTGTAGCCATCTTTATTTCTCCTTGCAAAACTCTTTCTCTTGTACAATGGTAATGCACCGCTACATGTTTTGCAGATGGAATATCGGATTCTCTGCCAATTGTTTTGCAGACATGTTATCACAAAATAATCTCAAGTCATACTCAGCGTCATACTTAACAGGCTGATGTAAGTCTTTTAAGAGTTGTATTAGCTACGAACATTCCTGAGCTGTCATAGTTGCTGCTCGATATTCAGCTTCGATTGTTGACAGTGACACCATGGGTTGTCTCTTGCTGCACCAAGAGACTGCTCGTAAACCAAGACTGAACACATAACAAGTGATTGATCAGTGTATGTCATAGACATAATCTCCGGCATAGTCAACATCATAATAGACGATCACCTTACATGTTTCACCTCTTCTAGACAAGATGCCATAATCAACGGTACTTTTAACATACCTTATGATTCGTCGAACCATGAGGTGAGGTTTCTTTGGTGTTTACCTGAAGCGATTTACTGCTCCAATTGCAAAGGCGATATCAGGTATTGTCAATGTTAGGTAGATTAAACTACCTAACAGTTGCCGCTACATACATCTTCCAAGTCCTTGCCTGCTACTGCACAAGCTTGGCATTAGGTTCCATAGGTGCTGAAATTCATTTGCACTCCAACATTCTTTATCTCTATAATGTATGTCTTGAATATTTTTATAGGCACAAGAATAAAAGTTCACTTGTTCGATCAACTTCAAAACCTAGAAAAATGGTTAATCTCGCTAAGCTCTTTCATCTAAAATCGGACGGATAGATTCTCTCTTTTTTTGACGAATCTAACTTGATTATCAACATAAACTAGTACTATACCTAGTTTACTTCCACAAACCTTGATAAACAAGCTCGAGGGTGCTGGTGAAAGAGTGTAACACTCTGTACTAAAGATTCAGAAATCTTACCGTACCATGCCCTGGGAGTTTGTTTTAAACCGTAAAGTGCCTTCCTTAGCTTGCATACAAACTCCGGGTGTATCATGTTCTTGAAGCCTCTTGGTTGTTCTATGTGTATATCTCTATCTTTTTCTCTGTATACGAAGGCATTCTTCACATCCATTTTTCAGAGCTTCCATGATTTGCTTGCTGCACGTGCTAACAAGACACACATTGTTGTAAGCTTTACTGCTGGACAAAATGTCTCTTCGTAGTTGAGTCTATATTGTTGGAAAAGCCTATGAGCCACAAGCCATGATTTGTACCTCTCGACTAAATTATCTAAACGAGTCTTCACTTTGTAAATCCATCCACAAGTTATGGGTTTCACATCTTTAGGCATAGGTACCAGCTTCCAAGTTTGATTTTCTTAAGTGCTTGGTATTCTTCTTCTACTCCTTGCTTTTGGAGGCTTCGTCATAGCTTGTTGGCTCTTTTATCTCGGCTAGAACAGTGTAGCTTGCGGTTATGTCCTTATATTAGCCTAGTTGAGCCTCCTCTGGAGTCCTATGATATGCCCTAGTTTGCTATCGGCAATCTAATATTTTCTATTGTCGAATCAGGCTCCTGAATAGCTTCACTAATTTTTGGCGTCAACTATACGATGGATTGGGGACTTGGTTGCTTTGCAACTTTCGAACGCAATCCTTTCGTCCATATTCCCCTTAATCTCATTAAAGTCTGGAAGAACCACCTCATGTGGGGACCACCAATAAGTTTCATCAAATACAACTTTCGTGATGTATAGCATCGACTAGTTGTAGGATCACAACATCTCCACCCCTTTCTTTCGTTAGTCTATCTCACAACGATTGTACTGGATTGCCTTCTTATCAAACTTTCCGCATAGCTCATCAGGTAAAAAAACATAGCACACACATCCAAAGACTCTGAACTGGCTTAGCGTCGGTTTCATAATTCGTCTGATGTATACTCTCCCCCATTTTCTATGCGTAGGCACTATATTTTCTTTTTAAGTTTTCCTTCAACCTTTTCTTGAAATTGGTTGAACTTTCTAGATGTTCGGATTTTTCTTTAATAAAGTACACCTACCTTGAGTAGTCATCGATAGAGGTTACCATGTATCGCATTCCTCCAAGTGATAGTTGCCTTACTCAGCTAAACACGTCTGAGTGTACAAGCTTTAGAGGTTCTTTCCCTCTGGATTTTGACTCATGATATGGTAGTTGGCGTGCCTCCCCATACTGGCAACTGGCACACACAAATCTCCTCGGACCTCAAGCTGGGAGGACCTTCATAAAATGAGTTATTTATCATTATTTTAACTTATCGTAGCTGACTTGTCTAACATGTACCAGGCCTGACGTGCCACACATCTATTATTTTATTTTTTTGCACTTTGTCAATGTATGCAATTTATGCTGACATTTTGTAGACAGACTCTTGTTTCATCAATTAGTACCGATCTTCGATATACTTTAACATCGTATGAACCAAACATCACGTAATTGCCTGAAGATGTTAGCTGAGACATCGAGGCCAAGTTTTTCTTCTCACCTGGTACGTGATAGACATTTTGCAGCTGTGCTTGACCTGAACTAAACCATGGTGCGATCGTTACCCTACCAACGTGGATTGCTAACCTTGTTTTGTTGGCTGTTACAAACACCTGATCTTCCTTATACTCAGACAAGCTTGTAAGCCTTTTCTTGTCACTAGTCATATGATTTGAACATTCGGAGTCGACAATCCGATCATTGCTATAGTCGACTTCCTCGGGAAAGGTTACTGCTAATGCCTGCTTTGTGGCATTGTCCTTTGGAATCTCTTGTTAGCTATTCAAGTCCTCCTTATCTCTTTGATCAAAGTCTCTCTCTTCTTCTTCTTTGTCGATTCGTTTATTTATGGCAAATGATGCTTGAGCCATCCCACTCTTCTTCACAGTTTACTCCTTCGTTGTCCGTTAATGTAGCAGCATTTTCTTCAATTGATCTTTTCTTATAGCGACAATCTCGTGCAAAGTGACCTTTCTTGCCGTAATTAAAACATTTGTCGGAGCATTGCCTACTTTTATGAGGATGTCGTTCCCCTTTGTTGCGACTTTGTGAAGCTCCCCCTTTAGAGCTGCTCTCTTGGCCCTTTGAGGATTTACGCCATCTGTATTTATCCTCAGAACTCGACTTATTGGCCAATCGCATTTGGAATCAGTCTTTCTTGTATTACTAAAGAGTGTCTACCGCACTCTATGGTGAGACCCCTGCTAGTTGTTTGGCCAAACTTTCTTGTTGACTAATAAACTTTCTACATCCTCCAATGACGGCTAATGGGGATTGCTGTAATGAATCCATGGTATTCGGGTCTCAACCCATGAATAATTATTCTCCTATTTTGAAAACCAAATAATTTTAGCTTCAACATCTAATTTAGAGATTGTCACAACGAGACTTTACCTTTGTAAAATATTGGTTACTGTCATGCGACCTTACTTTATTTCCATAAGCTCGTACTTGAGATACTGAAGTCGCATTTCATTTTTCCTCGAGTAAGGGGTGCAAGTATGTTGCGAACCTCGTTTGGTGTTTTGTATTCTTTATGTGCTTTAAAATATTCTCCTCAATGGAAGCTTCAATAATATATAGGGCCTTACCAGCTCTGGCTTTCCACTTGCTCAACACAGCTTCATTCGTGCCCGTTGATGCAGGTGTCATAGTCTCATTACCACTGATTAGCTCCCACAATTCTTGCCTTCTTGGCCTTCGAAGTATGATTTTATCGAAGTTTGTGATGAGCTATACTTGTGATCAATTGAGCTTTTTAATTGCGCCAATTGCCTGAAACTCCGTCGCGCGACTTGATATTATTTTTTCTAATATCATGTAAGCTTTGCCTCTGGCGAACTACTTCATAATCCCGGGCTATGGAAGAACAAGAATTTTCTTACGGCGCACCCACCATGGCCCCTAACCGATAAGTTTTAATCACAACTTGTGGTCCCTGACCGCTATGCTGTTGTACCAAATTGTTGAGAATAATGGGCAATTGATAAGCACCTAAAAATAATTTTAGCAATACGGAAACACTTGTATACGAGAACGGTACAAGTAATAACACTCAAATACTTGATCCACTAACAGACCAGGAGAATACTTGCACTCACACACAATGAAACCTCACTTGACACACAATGAAACCTCATTTGACCAAACACTCATTATGGAAGACCTACTTTGCTTGGATGCCAAAATGAAGGCCATATCCTCCTTTATACTATGCTCAAGCCGATGGTGGAGGATTCAGGAAGGATGGAGATGAACGGGAGTTCAAGATGTTTCCTTTAGTGCAATTCATTTTTGGAGTTGGTCAGAAGATTCTAGGTTCTTTGGAAGCTAAAGAGGCAATGAGAAGATGATAAAGTGTTAGAGGGGATTCTAGAGATGGAAGATTCTAGAGAGGGAGAGGCAGAGGCAGTGTTGCTGTGTTTCTAATATGGTACACGTTAGCCACCATAAGTTGAAATTAATGATGAGTAAGTCAATTGTTAAAGGTCTCCCCTAGCTTGAGGTTCGAGGAGATATTGTGTATGTTGTTGCAAGCATGAAAAGGCACGCCACCTACCATATTAGGACTCAAAATACTGAGCCAAATAACTTGTAGAGCTTGTGCACTAAGACGTGTACAGCCAAGTGAAGCAGCCATCGCTTGGAGTGATGCGATAAATGGTGACCTTTATCAATGACTATTCAAGGCCCGTTTGGGTTTACCTGATGAAAGAAAAATCCGAATATGTTTTGAAAAATCTAAAGAATTTCAAGAAAATGGGGAAGTAAAACTTAGAGGAAAACACATTGGTTATGCGCGGGCAGTGGGGGATAGTATACATAAGATGAATTCTCTTAGTAACTGAAAAAGTGCAAAATACGAGAACAAATGTCAGGCACGCTACAACAAAACAGTGTGGCTGAAAGGAAAAATCGACTTCTTGCGGAGACATGCCAAAGCATGCTATGCCAATATGTCTGAAGTCGTTTTTGTGTCGAATACATGAAGATAGCAGCTCATATAAGTAATCGGTTACCACAAGGTTTTGTGGTCATCTCACCCTTTCAGATGCTGTGGAATATGAAACCCACTGTAAGCCACTTCAGTCTTTAGAGGTTTATGCTGTGTTTTTGTACTTGATGAGCTATGCAACAAGTTTGATTAGAAGGCAAACCAATGCATCTTTGTTGGTAATAAAAGGGTGGAGATGTCGTCAGGGGCGGAATCAGACATTTTTTCAGGAGGTGCAAAAACTAAACTAAAATTTAAGAATTGGCAAGCAAATTAGCCAAACATTTTTTTTAAATCTCTATATAAGCACTGAAATTAAACTAAAATTTAAGAACTTTTAAATCTCTATATAATCACTGAAATTAAACTAGAATTAAATTAACCAAACATATATTCTAAACCTCTATATAATCACTGAAATTAAACTAAAATTAACATATTAAACTAAAATTAACATATATAATAACTGAAATTAAACTAAAATTAACATATTAACATATTAAACTAAAATTAAACTATTACCTCACAGAGTCACAGTAGAAGTCGAAGAGCCTCGTCGCCTGAGCCTTCCTTCGTCTTTGTACCAAAGCTGCTATTTCGATAAGGAGAAAGAGCCCTATCGAAGTCGGTCACGGTCAGCGTCGGTTCGGTAGTTCCAGATCTGGTCAGAGATCCAATCGTCGGAGTGAGTCACGGTCGTCGCAGAGTTCCAGATCTAGTCGGCGTCACGGCGTCGCGGTGAGTCGGTGGCCGTCGTCAAGCCGTCAACGGTCACGGCGTGTGCTCAGTCCTCACCGGCGGTCATGGTCCTCACGGTCACGGAGAGAGAGAGAGAGAGAGGTGACTGCCGAGTGGTGTGGGGTCTCAGGGAATGTGGTCTCGGGAACGGGGTCTAGGTGCAATTCCCAAACAAAAAAAATTCAAAAGTTCAGGGGGTGCTTCAGCCTCCCTAGCTACCACATAGGTCCGCCCCTGGATGTCATGATCCTACAATTGGTCGATGCTTTACATCACGGAAAGCTTCCTCTTGGTGGTCACCGCAGGAGGTGGTTATTCCATATTAGATTTAAGGGAAAGATGGAAGAAATGATTGTGATAGAAAATGAGGCAGAGCAAGCAAGTTCCTAATCCAATGTAAAAATTACCAGAAATGCGTGAAGTTGTTGAGGAGATCGGCTCGACACTAGAAAGACAGAGAAAGTGATGATAGGCCACAACCGCAAGTCAAGAGATCTAGTAGACAACGAAAGCCAAACCCGAAGTTAGCTAGTGCTGCTCTACTTGAGGTTAAAGAGCTAATAAGCTACGAGGAAGCTTTTAGAACAAGGAGCGGAGGAAGTCAATGGAAGAAGAATCCAAGCACTACAAGAAAATCAATCTTTGGAGCTGGTATCTAAGCCTAGAGATGTAAATTCCATGTATTCTTGATGGGTTTACAAAGTGAAGACTTGTCTAGATGGTTCAGTTAAGAGGTATAAATCATGGCTTGTAGCTCGAGGGTTTCACAACTATATGGACTCTATAAAGCGACATTTAATCAAGTAGCAAAGCTTACTTCAGTCCATGTCTTCTTAGCAAATGGATGTGAAGAGCATCTTCCTACACAGAAATCAATACAAACATTTTCATAGAACAACCAAGAGGCCTTGAGAACACATGCACCAGAGGTTGTATGGAAGCTGAGGAAGGCGCTTTATGGATTGAAACAAGCTCATAGAGCACTATACGGTAAGATTTCCAAATTTGTATCATATAGTGGTTACGCTAGTAGGCTCGAGCTTGTTTATTACTCCTTCCGTTCCACATAAATTGATTGCTTTTCTCTTGCTGCCAAATTAAGGATTTAGGTCATATATTATGTGTTCCCTATTCTAGCCTTTAGAGAGGGAGGGGAAGAAAGTGAGCCAGGACAGTCAGCAGAGTGTTAAATGTTGAGAGAAAAATAGAATAAAAAAGTTTAAGAAAATGGGCCAGGAGTAGAGGTGTCAAAGGGCCAGGCTTGGGCCGGCCCAGCCCAGGCCCAGAGGGCCATAAAACGGGCCGGGCCAGATAAGGCTTCGGGCATGAGAAACCGGGCCCTTTTTTTTATTTTTTATATTCTTATTTTGTGTTGCAAAAATATTAATACATGAAATAAATTTTTTGATAGACCCTCCTTTTATGCGTGCTTGGGACCGGCTGCTTGTAATTTTGGGAAAACAAAAATGATTAGTAGTTGATTAGTTAAGCATTTTCATCTACTCCTACTTTCTCTTATCAAACATTTTGCATTTTCTCTTGACAATTCCATTTAATTTCATACCACTGCTTTTTGTTATCTAAACTCAACAATGGATACCTACAAGGCTACAAAACTTTTTCCAATGATATCTCTAAAAATTTCACTCAAACATACCTCTAACTTTGCATTTTACGTAGTATTGGGTATCTCATTAGAAGCATGCATCATTAGACCACTTTTACTATGAACTTTCCCGTACTTTCTGGAGTTATGTTCCCCATTTTTATTGCCTAAATTGTTTTGTTTCTAGTTCCTAGAAAAACAAAGATATATTTTCTCTTCATAATTTCATGAAACTAGTACAGAAGAGGATTGCAAGTAAAATTTGATAAAGAAATAGGAACCATCATCATGAGCTGAAAAGATACGTGCATGTCCAAAAAGTTAAATAAAAAGAAAAAAATATGAGGTAGAGAGAGAGAGAGAGGCATGAGAAAGAAGGAGAAAGAAAAAAAAAGTGACTCAAAATGGTTTAGGGCCAGATTTAGGGCCAAAGGGCTGGGCCAGAATAGGGCTAGGGCCGGGCCTGACTCGGGCCTTTAAGGTTCGGGCTTTTTTGGGAAATTTTCATGGCCTGGCCCTAGCCCTTGGCCCTATGGACCAGGGCCGCACTGTTCACCACTTAGGGCCGGGCCAGCCCGGGCCATTTTAGGGCCGGGCCGGGCCTTTTGACATCTCTAGCCAGGAGAGAGTAATTGAGTAGGTGCAAAGTTAAATGTGGAGAGATAAATTTAAAAAAAGTTTAAAAAGGGTAAATATGTAAAAACCCTGCAAGATCTTTCTTAATTTGAAAGTGATCAATTTTTGTGGGACGGCCTAAAAAGAAATATAATAAATTTTTGTGGGACGGAGTAAATTTTGTGGAAGTGAACTAGTTATAGTACTAGTTTATGTTGATGATCAGGTGATAACGAAGATGAGATTTGTCGAACAAGAGAATTTGTCAATCCGATTCCAGATAAAAGAGCTTGGCGAGCTTGTCCATTTCAGGGGATTGAAGTTGATTTTAGAAATTAATGTTTATTCCTATACTAACAAAATTATGTAAGAGATATATTATAGAGATCTGGGATGTTGGAGTGCAAACCAAGTTGAGAATTTATCGGGCCCAATGCCAAGCTTTGTTCAGTTGATGGCAAAGACTTGGAAGATGCCTTGATGTACCAGCAATTGGTACGTTGACAACGCCTGATATCGCCTTTGCAGTTGGTGTCGTAAGTCGGTCTATGCAAACACTTACCTCGAAATGGTTTGACAAATTAGGAGGTATGTTAAAAGTACCATTCAGTTTGGTGCCTTGTATAAGATCTTTTAAGGTGGTAGGCTACAGTGATGCTGATTATGCTGGAGATCATGACACAAGCCTATCAACCACCGGATATCTATTCACTCTTGGTTCAGGAGCGGTCTCTGGTGCAGCAGGAGAACCTACGATGTCGCTGTCAACAACTGAGGCAGAATATTGAACACTAGCTATGGCAGCTCATAAGTCTATGTCGCTAATGCAACTCTTAAAGGACTTACATCACCAATTGAGTTTGCCGTGAGATTGTTTTGTGATAACATGTCTACAAAACAATTGGCAGAGAATCCAGTATTCCATGCGCAATCTAAACATGTGGAGGTGCATTACCACTACTTAAGAGAGAATATTTTGCAAGGAGAAATAGAAATGGCTACTACCTAAATGGATGAGCAAGTAGCACATCTATTTACTAAAGGAGTCAATGCTACCAAGTTCGTAGATTTTCGTGAACAGCTCGAAATGACTACTAATTTGAAGTTCACTGATGGAGCCAGTGTCGAGGGGGAGTGTTAAAAATCAGCAAGACTGCTTTTCTAGGAGCCTTCATCTCTCTAGATTTTTCTTGCCCGTTCCATCATCTTCTCGCCGCCTCTTCACCTCTGAAAGAACCTTGAATTTTCTTACGCGCTTTTCATTTCTCTAGAAATCCATTGCACCAAAGTATCTTGAACCTTCCTTGACCCTTCATTTCCAACCTTCTTGAACCTTCCTCCACCGATTTGAGCAAGTACGCTGTGGCCTTCATTTTGGCATTCAAGCAAAGTGGGTTCTTTTTATGTGATTGTTTATGGTGAAGTGAGTTTAGTGTTTTGAAGTGTGGTTTCATTGTGTTTGAGTGCAAGTATTGTCCTAGTGTCTTAGTGGATCAAGTGTTTGAGTGTTATTACTTGTACCCTACATCAAAAAATTATCGTTTGGTGTCTACCAAGTACCCATATTTTCTGTACACAAGCTACTAATTCCGTTAAGCTATGATAGCATGGATAACCCTTTTTTTAGTTTTCCTTCTTGAGGCTATTTGTAGCAGACTCCTGTTCGCTCGACAAAGTACATGCAAGAAAAAGAATGGCCAAATACCTAATCCCACCTTAGTAGCCCATCTCAAAATAATTTACAGAAATTCCCTTATCAATAAACATGCACAATAATGCTCAGTTTGATCGGGCAACAGTATTCTTACTGAGCTCTAGTAGTGACACGTACATTGCAGGTCAAATGTGAATGTAGAATAGAGTTGTACTGAACAAATTATGTGATAAAAAGCATAACCAATATAAAAGGGAGTTGTAATCCGTGAGTTATGTACCTGTTTGCTTATTCTAAAACTTATTAGCTTGAACTTATATGCTTGTACTACCATTAGTAGTTGGTTGCGGATTCAGGAAACTGTTATCTTCTTTCGTGGAAAAACTACTCCTGATGTTGGACAAAGCCTGATCGATTTAGCTTTAAGCCTGTTCGACCGCAATATGAAAATAACTAAAAATATAGTAAGTAATATTACATTGGCTTCCTTGTTCAAGTGAGCTAGTTGATCGAGAATTTTGCCCAAAAGTGCTTTTACAAGCCGGTCACCGATGGCTAAGATGGACATAACCCCACACTTCATTATGTAGGAGCCCCATATACATGATCTGGCAAGAGGAGAATCACATGCATATACCACCAACTTATAGAAAGATCTGGTCATAAAGAAAGATATGTGAAGTAAAGCGCAACTATTTATTTGTGGTTACCTATTCATGTTGGTAACTTTTTCTCTTTAACCCAGCTAATCATTTTTAAACAAAATTCTATTGCTCTGCGACAGTGTCAGAAACTTGACCTTTACAACAAGGACTCTGGCACTCCATTCCTTCTTTTGATAGTTATATTTTCTCGAAGGTTGTTTCAGCCCAAGTGACTTGTTTGAACCCCGGAAAGAATGAGTTTTTCTTAACAAGTTATGACAATGTTAATCCTAATGAGCAATTAAATGTCTGACTAGTCCATGTTAAGGTGGACTACGAGTTATGTTCGTCCCACATCAGATGAGTGCGAAGACGAATTTTTGACTTTTAGGTCAAGTTGGGCTCCTCCTATATAAGTAGGCCTTCATAGTGGATGCTGGGATCTCTCTCCTCTACCTAACATGGCATCAAAGCCCATTGTTTACATGGCCTTGGAAGAACGGTGATTCTTGGGAAACCAGGACTCGAGGGAGCTTTCATGGTGGGTAGTGGGCTCACCCGTGAGGGGAGATTATTGAGCCCGACTAACTAGCCTTAAAAGGTCTTACATAATGGTGGTGTTGGTTCAAAGTCAGACGCGTCCTGCTCCATATTTTCGCTGTTGTGAAGTATGTAATTCCGAGGTTGAGGATTGCCGCTATGTTATAATGGATACTTATAAGCTATTGCGTGACCTCAGGATTTAAGTCTTCTATACTTGATAGGGCAGATTTAAATTTTTATTTAGATGTGGCAGAAGCAGACTTGAGTCATCATATTTGCCCGATAACTGCCGATGAATTTTAAGATCCGGTAATATTCAAATTTGGACTCTTGCCTTCTGACATGTTCATGTGCACTATGAGAGGATACCATTTCTCATAATAAGAGTGCAGAACGCCCAATCTTAACACAAATGCGTTGGACAGTCACCTCCAGTTTGCTGCGATAAGGGTCATTGTGGATAAAATGCATACTTCTGTGTGACCATTGTGCCGATACCCTGTACGCATTTTCTAAATACTTGGTTAGTATTGTTTCGGTGGGACTCGAAAGCATATTTCCGTTTCAGGAGCTATCACTATAACGTTGCCACATCTATGCTCTGCTACGATTGACCTATTCTGATAAGACGGATAACATTGGAAGGTGCTTTTGTTGTCTCGTATAGAGTTTGCTTTGATTCACTAATTTCTGATGAATTTTAGTACGTACAGTCAAGATTAGACGAGCATACTTATTGTGTTTGTCAACAATAAGTTAGCCCTCGTTGGGGGCAACTGTAACAAAATTTGTATTTAAAGGAAAGGCATATAGGAAAAAACCAGCATTATAGGGGCCAGACAATTCCCTTCCACTTTCTATCAAAGGGCATCTTTTGGTACATCTTTCTCTACTCCCATGTCACCATTATTTCTCTGTTCTAGTGTTCTTTTTCTTTCTTTCGACTCTTTTCATTGGGCCTATGGAGTTTTTCTTAGAGAACTTTAGATAATGTTCTCATCGGCAGCATTGGCTGCTGCTGGATTAGCAACTTCATATCTGCAAGATAATGTTCTCGTCGACAGCATTTGCTGCCGCTGGATGAGCAACTTCATATTTGCAGAGTAACACTGGCTTCGCTTCATGTAAAGCAATGAAAAAATAACTGTTTCTATGTCCTCGCCTGGTTGATGTTACTATAATTATCACCATATATTGTCAGTCCCTTTGTAATGTTACGATTTAACCTCTGTTGCTGCTTAAAAGATGAAACTTTAATGTACTCAAAAACTCCTCACATTCGGGATTTGTAGGAACATCATGATAATTAGATGTGCACATTAGTATTCTCGTCACCCTTGGACTCCTTAATTTTGTTTGTTAAAGTTCAAGAGTGCCAACTCATTAATCAACTTTGTTATGGGAAACAAATCCAATTCTCTGCAGACCTGTTCAGGAGTTAAATACATGAGCAGATTGTTGTGTTATTTTCTGGATACAAGGACTTACTCCTTTATCCTCTCTTTTTCAGATCCTACTATATTGCAGATCGTCGACGCCACCACAACATTTATGGTCTGCTAGCCAGAAACTATTCACTTTAGATGTGATTTACCTCCACGACAAGCCCGGACCTGACAATTGTCCCCAAAAGGTGTACGACGCCCTTGTGGATGCCCTCGAACTTGTTAGCGAGTACGAGGGCTACATCTTCGAGAGTGGTCAGGGACTAACACGTGTCCTCTTACGGAATATGTGCGTGCTGCTATCACACCCTCAGCAGCGTTGTGGGCAAGATGACATCGACATACCCCGGTCTCTTACAAAAAAGTCACCAACAGCTGATGCAGCACCAGCTGAAGAAAACCCTCCTGTGTCAAGTCAATGAAAAGTAACAACAGCTGAAAGTGTGACTTCTTGTAGTTTTGATGTATCCTTTTGCTTTGTGAAAATGTGTAATCTTCTCTAACCTCCTCTGGTCTTAATGAATAGACAATTCTATCAGCTTCCTAAAATGCATCTGCACATCTTAGTCTAAACTGGAAGTTGGACAGAAAAATCGACTCTAAATCTCTCGTGTGTGTGTGTATCAATACACTCCGATCACCAAATGCAGCGCAAATGACTTCATTTGTTTCCTGAGACGGCTTCTAGAGTGGGTTAAGCGAGGATCAGGGTTACAGGGGAATCTCTCCCCTAATCTGTTCTTCAAGTTCAATTGCAGTACCTTGGATGACATGGGATAAAGAAACCACAGTTGAGCATTTAAGCCAAGTTCTTAATTTTTCTTGTAGTTATCCTTGACCCATGCCTGCAAGAGTTCATTGAACATCTTAGTACTACTGCACATAGAACTGTACTGAAAGGTTGTTTTAGTGCAGATAGATGAACATCATTATACATTATTCAGTTTGTGATACTTCAGGTCACATCTCCATGTAGGATGTCTGTTTTATAATAACTGATATGGACTACCTTAGTATAGGCAGGGCAACCTGCAAATGCTCGCATGCCTGTCTACCAGGACTGCGTAACTGACTTTTACTACAACGAGATCTATCGCTTCTGCTTTTGTGTTAAATATTTACATATGACTGTATGGGAAGAATGTATATATGATATTTTTACTACTACATGGAATTGCTCGATCTGAAAAACCTTTTGAATTATAATGGATTCTTAATTTCTATCAAAAAAATTAATAAATAAATAAATTCGCATCTCCATGGGATTCCCCAACCCTTCTTATGTTATGTTGTTATTACTTGGTCGTGCCTGTTTTCAGCTTGGCAACAGTTGTACAAGATCTAAGAAATCAGTACATTGAAGTATTGGGTACAATAAAATTCTTGAGTACAACCTGAGAGCTCGGGCTGGCTACTTTTCAAACATTACAAAGCAACTGCCGGCTCTTCCTTATCTCTTAATTGGATACGTAAATGAACCTAAATACGCATGGGATTTAAGTGTTGGTTGACAATCATAAAAAGTCAATGCATGGTTTCTAGAGGCCCTAGCAGTTGGTGTTACTGGATTACTCCAAGCCAATGAAGTGCATTATTGTTGTATTTCTTTTGGAAATACATCGACCACAAATTGTTGCGTGATCAGTTGTCCATTGTTTCATAGATTATATTGTAGGAGCAGTGTGAGATCTCACACTTGCTTTGTATTAGGTAGATGGAGATCCTATATCGGATGTGTACTAGGAGAGGTTCGGGGTGGGAAAAGGAGGGGGAGAGAGGGCCTCGGGGGTGGGGTTTTGGGGAGTTCGGGAAGGGGGGTTGGGGCTCGGGGGTGGGGGTGGGGGTGGGAAATGAGTTTTTCGGTATGATGTGGGTACAACTTTGAGGGTGGGGAGATTAGGTCACGTTAAATTCTTGTCATAATTGGTTGTATCTTCCCTGCTTGCAGCCGGTGTGTAGAGGTGGCGGTAGAACACAGTGAATTTGCAGTGATGAGTACTACCTTCTTGGACAGACAGACGACCATCCATTGGTTGATAGGTTAATGGTTTTCATCTGATCTTTGCGGCGGCTTGTGGAATCTTCTTATTGTCATTGTCTTCGTTAATTTTATTGTAATAGTCATGATTGTCATGACCTTTATTTTTTTAAATTAATTTCTTGTTACATATGTAAAACCGAAAAGGCTATCAGTGAAAATTTGGTAACTTTTATTTTATCAATGTCACTCTCTCATTTACTTAAAAAAAAAAAAAGAGAGACTTCGTAATGAACTCTCAAGCACCTATTGGCTAGTCCTTTTGAGGAAGTCATACCCTTTGGGTATTTGCAATGTGCTTGACTGAACCCTTTGGATTTCTTATTTCAGATTCTCCTTGTTGACGCGGTTCTTTATTATATAATTGCTGTCTTATTTAGTGTAAGTAAGTGCGTATAATGCATATTTGATCGTTTACGAGGTACAGATGTAGATTCTTGTGTATGCGGTGGTTCGTGTGTAGCCATTGGAGACTTGGAATGCCTGATGCACTGTTTGTGACGACAAAATGTAGTGCTTAATATAGGAATGATTAATGATACTGCACTATGAAGGATCAAATGAACTTTTTATAGCAGCTTTACCCTTTCACGTGACGCTAAAGTCTTTGTAATTGGAGTATAAGAATGAGAAGGTACTAATTGACTGATTCCACCCAACACTTAGCATGTACATTCTTGTTATTATGAATTTGCAACTTGTTCAGACTTCGGATTAAGCCATTTGCATCACCTAGCCAAGTGTTCAGCCAACTAAATAGCAGTGCTATTCTCTTCTTTTCTTTGTTTTTGAAACTTTGACGCTTAATTTTTGTGATTTCAACAATGGCTCTTACGATTTCTGAAAGTTTTCTCTCAAATATCGACTCTTGGACCTTCTAATCTCCCAAAAAGTCAAAATGCTTTGGGGATGTTCGTTTAGGCTTTCCATTATTTCGTTTTTAATGATGGTTTAGCACGTTTACAATTTTCAATTCTTTTTTAAAAAGCATTCATCCAAAAGTAGAAAAATGTGAAAATGAATATTTTCACAATTTTCCAACCAAACTTCATCCCTTGTTAGAGAAAAAAAAAACGAGAAAAAAAATGTTTACTCTTTTTCTCTACACTTTCTTACACCATCACATCATCATCTCTCTCTCTCTCTCCCCCCTTTATGTGCCAGCACCACCACCTCCATAGCCACCACGTCAACAGTGACCCCGCCGATGGCAAACGCAATCTTACTCCCTGAACCTGTTGACCTCACTGTCTGCGTAATTGTTTTGAGTGTGTGTATGCATGCCTCCTTTGCTAACATCACGCCGTCTTGAGCAACGCCACTCACTTCCTCATCCACCACCGTTACTTCCGCACCATCAAAATATCAGCAACCCTTCATCCCTAGCCACAACTGCCTCTAGAAATGTCACAGCACTCCCATAACCACCAATTTGTGGGGTTGGGGAGTGGGTAGGGTGGTGTGAAGAGTATCGACGGTAGTGGTGGGCTTGGACAGCCCAGATTTAGTAATTGTTGAAAAAGAACGGTTAAGATAACTTGGGAACCTGGCGACATATCTGAACAAATGGGTCACCTCGAGTCAGACCTTAGAAATAAGACGTCATTTTAAGGGTATTCTTGTAAACCACAATGTGAACAGTATGGGTATTACAGAACTATGGAAGAAAATTTTGTGGAACAATATGTAAACGAAGACGTATTCATTTTTTGAACGGATATGTAAAGAGTAAACGAACAGAATTATGTGTAAAAAGTAACACTACATACTTTTTGGAAAAAGTTTAAACAAATAAGATTGCATTTTTTTTTCACTACAAAAATACACACAATACGAATACAGGAAACATAAACAAAAGAATGAGAAACCAAAAAGAACGAGATCTTTAACTCATAATCTCTCGCATCACTTGGGAGTTAGTAATTTCCACTTTCTGAAAAATACTTTTTGAAACATTGAAATAAATGGAAGAGAGAAAATCCTAGCAACGTGCACTCTTCTTTTGCTTTCTTCTTTTTGTCTTTTATTTTTTGACCAAAGCATGGTTTCTTCCACAAAACAGGATTACTCTTGTTGGAGTAGGACCCTTCATTCTTTAACACCACCCAAATTTGGACAATAATGGCAGAAGTCAACTCAAAACAGATGGCCAGGTTATCCAATTAACTAAAATAGAGCATGCATTATATGGTCAAGATGAGTTGATTAGCTTCTCAGCCTTAAGAAATCCAACACTGTTGGGGCACTAAATCCAACCCAGAAAACTTGATCCAAACCCTTCCACAACCGCGACCCGCAACCAGAACACACCTCCCGTTCCACCTCCCTTACTCATTTGTTGCATCAGAATTTCGGGTTCATCTGGGAAACAACTTGTGCACTGAGATTGTGTGTGGTGAGAGAAGTTCTTTCGCAGCGCGCGCCCGGGGAAGAAGAGCTTTGATTTATAGATTAAGCAACATGCTCCTTTTATTACTTTATAGCTAAGATTCAGGAAGGGGACACAAATTTTGAAATATAAACTACGAAGGAAATAATATAGACGCAAAACAATTCACGGAAAAACTGGGACTGTTGTAAAGCACAACTCTTCGTTTAACTGACATTTTCACTACAAAAATCGGGTGATGACTGCTCACCAGCCACACTTCAAAACAGCCTATTATCCTCTGCTCTCCTCTCCCTAAAGTGGCTCAGAGAACAAACTTGAACACCGACAACGAGGGATGACCCCGTCGAATAAATGTATCAAGAGTAAACAGTACACAGCATAATCGAAATGGCATCCCACTCTGATCCAAGATATCAGCAAAAGGCATGATAAATATTGCACCACTACCATCCGCTCTACCTGAAGCTGCTGCAAATCAGTCATTCGACACTTTCACCCTTCTTCCTTCCAGCCTTCTTCTGTGCCCTGTAAGCCTCCCTTAGTGTTTCTCTCTTCTCTTCTCTGCAGGGGATTCAAAAATCCGAAGAAAAGCTTTTAATTAAATACCAAAAAACCAAAGCCTGTTTCAATATTATCAACGTTAATGATATCTACCTGGACTTCGCAACTTCCTCTCTGTTAAATCGTTTTCTATCCTTCCTCTTTCGAGTAGGTTTTTGGTTGTTTTCTTTCTCATCTTTGGGAACATTGTTCTTCAGGCTCACATTCTTTTTTGCAGTGTGCTCTTTCCCCAAGTGCTGTGGAACTTCTCCTTCATCATCGCTTGCAGTTGGCTCACTAATCTGCTCCACGACTTCTGATGTTTCAGATACTGTAGGAGCTGCCATGGAATTGCTCATTTTCTTCAGCTGCAAGATGACAAGCAAAACGTGCAAGTCAAATAAATGTCTAAACTTTCCAACATCTTGTGTCAGATAAAGCTATCTAAACTTTAGGTCCTAAACCAATTCCATCGAAGAACACAGCCAAGCAACTTAGCCAGAAGGCTGGCATTTTATTCATGATATATAATTGTCTTCTTATAATTTCACGCAGAAATTATATAATTTCATGCCGTATCCTCGCCGCACCTGTAATGGTTTAAAATTAGCTAAGGCCTTCTCATAATTTCACGCAGAAATTTTCAAAGCTTATTTTTTGAAAAAATTAAGCCAATATTCGTAATATATAAAGGAGACAAACAATGTACAAACCAATAAGACAATTCATAGCAAGCATTAGAATGTTCTAAAGGTTACTGGAAATCTGCATTGGCTTGCCAAGCCAAGGGATCTGCTGACTTTGATGGCAAGCTCTTCAATAGGATTAATGGCAAGCAAGTATTCCACAAGTTTCAAATATGCTCATCCCACATCTTCCTGACAATATATTCAGGCCTAGCCTCGAGTAGACCACTAACAATGCAACTAAGAGCAGTTGCGTAACTCAGCCAATATCATGCACGGCCCTGGGGGCTCTCAATGGTTGTCCCGGACACATTCCTTTTACAGAATCACGATTCACTAGACCTGGAGGTTAGTCTAGAGAAGTGCTCGAATTAGAACTTAAAAACATCATTACTGGTGTTAATGAAGTTTTGGGTAGGTCAACTTTTCGTGCCGTGAAAGCACATTAGGAGCGACTAATGTGGGAGAAGTATTACGACGAGGACACAGTGCATTTGGCATCCAACACTCTCTAGGCTGTGGGGAGGAATGAAAACAGAAGTAGCAGGAAAGCTTGCCCTCAAGCCACGATTCTCTCTCAGATTTTTGATTCTGCAAGGGTGAGTCTTTTGCAATCTCACTTCAAACTTATATGAGTGCTCACTTCAAACCTAAGAAACATGAACTCAGGTGCGGGTGTGGATACTGGGAGACGTCATTCCCAAAAAAAAAAAAAGGGATACAGGTGCAGCGAGGATACGACAAAGTTATAATTTATTAAATATATATTATTCGTGTGATGGTATTTAAAAAAAAAACCAATAAACGCGCCTGGACTAAGATTAATAGGTGTGAGAGATTTAAGTTAGTTCTTTTAAATATCTTGGTATTTGGGGAATATAGTGAAAGTGTAGGTGGGTTTTGGTAAATATGTTGAAATTGTGTGTACAACCAGCGGCCACAAACCAAATCACAAAGCCCCGTAACAACAAAGAGCCATTCTTGGTCAAAGGGAAAGTCAAAGCCACAGCCAATAAGTGCAGAAACACGTGGGGAAAGAGATTCTGATCGCCAACGAAGAATCCGATCACCAACAAAGATTCCATATCCTTCTTCTTCCTTGCATCTTCTCTCACTGAGCTACACAAAAGTACCGATATGTATCTGGTACACAGCCGAAATTAATTGAAATTAAAAATAGGATACGGATTTTACCCACACCCGGTGCGCACCCAGCTGCACCCGCACCGGATCCGTAACTGACGCCGATACGGCCACCCATTTGCCATGTCCGTGACTCATAGTTTCAAACTTTAGAATAAGAAAAGACGAACAAGAACTAGACAACCCATACTTGTGATTTCGAATCCCGAATTCTAATAAAACGAAGCAAGAAAGAAAACTTGAACTTCCTCCTCCAAGAAAACTCTATAAAAGTAAAAACGAAAGTACAAAGAAACAGACATATGACAGATAACGAAAATACAGAATATAGCATTCACTAATCTACTACTTGAAACCCCTTTCAATTATAGACAAACCAGAGGAGTAACAAGATGTAGTCAGCCCGAACAAAAGATAGTTTGGTGCTGGGCGCTGGTTTATGTTCTGGAATAGTTTGCCCTACGTAGATTAGGTACAATATGTATGCTCTATCATACTAGAGGAAGAGCATGACTTTCAGGCATCAAAATCCGAAGGTTCAACAAGCAAAGGGCTCAATGTAGAGCATCATTTTAAGAACTGAGTAGCATTATATGTAACGATGCATCACTCCATCCACGCAAGTCTTGAAAACAAATATGCAGGAGTGTCTAAATCTAGTCATATGAGGTACATTACCACCAAGGATGACATATACCTTCGCCACAAAGAACCCATCCATGTTGTGTACATGGGGATAGAAACGCCTTGTTTTTTCCAAGGATGGGTGAAACCGGTACTGTCCTCTAAAGCGAACAAACCTGATATTGACAGAAGCAGTAATAATTGTAAGAAAGCAACACTACCCAACAACTTAACAAAGAGGGAGAAATTAGCATTACCCTGGACGCCCAAAATCAAGTCCGCAAGGCACAAGTTTTACATTCCTCTTCTTGAGTGCATAATCGATAACTGCTTCATTCTGCACAATAAAAATTCAGAAAGAAGAAAAAAGGCCATTAACTGAAGTTTGCTGGCAGCTTCATGAACTTACCTCCTGAATCATTATAGAGCATGTCGAGTAAACTATGTAACCTCCAGATTTTGAATTCGCATCAACCATGTCGATTGCTGCAAGTAACAGTTCCTGCATGTGAACAAAATTGATTTAAATAAGATTCCAAAAACAACAGCCTTGTCCAATGATAAATTGAGTCAAAACTTTGGCTCCAACTGAAAAGCACAGAAGATGATCTAGAAGTGCATTTTTGCAGCGGCCAAAAGGAAAATGACAGTTAATAAGAATTCTGTGTTCTTGCTCGTCTCCTCTTCAGTTTTTGTTAAGAGGTAACTATATATCACTAAAACACCCAGCAGGGACAATACACCGCATTATACTAACAACACATATATGAGCCACCCCCTTCTTTTACGGGTATAAAACAAGAAACTACTTAAACTAACAAATTCAAATTAGAAAAATGCCCAACTAATGAAACTACAAAAGTCCCTTAATGCGTGCCAGCTAAAGGAGCTCCTTGCGCATAAGGGAAAAAAGGTAAGCTCGAGACCAAAAGAAGGAAATGAGGAAGTTCTATCCCCTCGTAATCTTGAACCCCCACCCCCCAAAATAAAAGGACTCGTACATCAATCAATGAAACTCTACACCCTCTACAACAACTAAGTTACATTTTAATAAACTTTCACCAAATAGTAAACAGCATAATGAGCACCACAATCCACGAAGGAGATAGTTGACTGATAGAAACTAGCTTCCTCAGATACGCAACCATGTCAGCAAACTTTATACGCACTATCAATAACCCTTCTCCATAGACAATCCATTTAATGGCCTCACTTCCCTAGATGGGTAACAAGCTCGAGGTTCTCATTCCAAAGACTTCACTAGTATCAGGATACTTCCATTGTAGTTCTGCTACCTTTTGTAGTTACTAAATGATAGTAATAACAAAGCAGAGCACAAAAATGTCGATGTTTTGAACTGTTTCACTATTTGTTATTTCCGGATCTTTCTAGGGGTCGATGCTTGCAGCTCTCTTGCTTTCAGTACAAGCAGGGTTTTCCACAGCTAATGAAGCTTTCAACTCCAGTCCTTACCATGTGTCAAACAACAATATCAAGTCTAGCGGTCTGGTATAACTGCCAGGATTCTAATCAAGATGAGATCTTTATGTTTCAGGTCTATATTACTTTCCCCAGTCCCACTTTCAAATCATTTGGATGAAGCACAACGTTTAAGAAGCACATTAAACACGATGCCTACCCGTGCCATTGAATTACCCACAATGTACAGTCGTTTATTCTTCAAGGACAAGACAGCACAAACATTTTGGAAGCGACGAAACAAAAAGCATAACAATTGAAACAGGGCTAAGGAGTCCCTAGCATAATCCTCCATAAATAGAGTCGATCACCAAGATATCAAGTAATGTCCCTTGTTACTACTCACCAGTAATACTTTAACAAAATCAACAATTTATTCCTTTGGATAAAGTATATGCCAATGAGATGAGAGTCTAAGGATAGGTTAAGCTTCTTAATAGACTCTACTTGTTTGATGTTCCGGCTTGCTTATGAAGCAAAATCTATGGGTCAAGGCTTCAAAGAGGTAAAATATCATAGGCTCACGTATTAATACGATACCCATTCAATGATCAGCCAGAGATATACACGTCGTAAGCTTGATCAGTATGAACTATGAAGATGCCAATTCACTTGACTCAATTGACTTCTCCTTCAATATTATGTCTCATATAGTTCCGTAACTATAACAGGTTGGGTTGGCAATCAAAAAATACCCAACTTGATTTTACTTCAAAAACATTCTCTTATTTTCTAGAAGGGATATACACATTTAAAGGTAAAAGGCTTAGAGAGCTACAAGTACACAAAATCACAAACGTAATCAACACTTTTGGTGTGGGTGAAAGATATCACAAATATTCTATACCTTTTGCAGATTGGAACTGTTACGTATATCTGTCAAGTCTTTGGAGGTTTTGACAGATTCATCTTTAGATATGACCTGCAAGACAGGGAAAAAAAAGGCACAAAATTCATCTAATTCTGTTTAGCAGTAAAGAAAAAAAAATTGAGCACCAAGAAAGAGCATATATCAAACTGGACCACTTACCCCAGTACCACTGCAAGGCGCATCCAATAAAACCCTATCAGCCGTATTTCGGCCCAAAACTTTGGGAAGCTGAGGTTGAATTGAATAAATTAAACAATGGAAGAAGCGTTAGACATGCTGAATGCAACTGAAGGCAATCATAAACATTAGCGAGTATGAGAGCTCAAATTGCACGGATACAATGACCCCGTGCACAGCTTTTGAATAGTTAAACAAAAATCAATAAAAGTAAAAAAAAAAACGGATACACATGTTACAATATAAGAAGTGCTGTCAAAACACAAGAAAAGGTCAAGGATAAGTGCACCAATGAAATCGGCAAATATATTTGCATCATCTCTTTAATTCATTCAGAGATTTTCATGGATAGAAAGAAAATCCTCCTGACCATGAAAACCATCTTGGCAGCAACAAATAGCATATGTATAGATATTAAGTGGAACAAGATAAAAGTCTGACCTCTCTCCCATCATAGTTACAAACTATGGCGTTTGTTACACCCATGCGATTCAAATTTGCTGTAAGTGACTTGAGTCTTGGTTCCTTCATTTCATTAGCATAAATAATGCCTAAAGACAATAGTAAACCAGTAACTGTTTGGTGGGAAGAAAATAGCATAAAGACTTCAAAAGGAAACCAGAGTCAGGAAGAAACTTTTATATATTATAAAAATATTAACAATGAGCTACTCAAATAAATCACTTGTAGCTTCCAAGATAGGGATGATAAAGAGGGGAGGTGGTCCGTGCTTGGTGTTATAGTAAGAAAGAAAAATTAGAGAGCAGAAGCATAAACACCCAAAAGGATTTAAGAAATGAATTTGGGGGGGGGGGGGTGTAAGCCTAAAATTATCTACTTCAATTCATTTAGCACCAAAATGGGGACGGTTTTTACCACCGCAGCCAAGCGAAACTACTCAATGAGAGATAGATGAACATTGTGATTCTCAATGACAAAAAAGTTGGGTCAACTTTGCTTCAATCAACAATGGTGCAAAAAAGTTAACTAATGGAACAAATAAGCCTTTTTCTAAAACACGCAGATAAGTTTCTTCGTGCAAACATGTCGGATGCAAGAGAAAGGAAGCAATGTCAATAAGACTGCTCTGCAACTAAATACATGCAACAAGAACAGTATATAATACCTACCACTGTTCTTCATGAGAGCAGCAATGTAAGTTGTTTTGCCACCAGGAGCAGCCCTATAAACAAGTAAAATTTTCTCTTAAGAGGGAGAAAAGCAAGGAAGGTCCAGGGAGTAAGCTATCTCTCTAGCAAGACATATCGACTTACGCCATATCAACGACTCGTTCCTTCTCCTGAGGAGCAAGAGCCATCACAGGCAAAAAAGAGCTTGCACTTTGCAACTGTTAATAAACTCAACATCAGTACTAAGCAAACAGACCAAATAATTAACCCTAATGCAATTTGTACCAGCTAGCATATCAAGATACCATATAATAGCCAGCCATATATTCAGGAGTGGCACCAATAGGCACTTGAGAGTCATATACAACCAGGCCAACCTGCAGGTTTAGAAGGGTTAACATCATTGATAACATCACAGAATGATAGACAAGGCCATCACCGAAGTATAAGCGCTCTTACTTTTGACCACTTGCTTAACGGATCTAAGTTGACACCTCTGTTCAACAGAATACCAGCCAAGTCTCGCCTGCGTGTCTGAGGTACCAATGAGGGAAATCAACTTTAGTAGGACAAAATAATAAAGTCACTGGCCAATACACCATAATAGTAAGTCTAAATTCACCTTTAAAGTGTTTGTGCGAAGGCATATCGGTCTAGGCTTTTCAAAAGCTTCAATAAGTTCCATAAGTTCAACAACGGGGAACATCTGTTAGAAACAGAAGTTGGGACAAATCACCACATAAGCAAAACGAAAACAACCACCTAGCAAAAACTATATATCGGATATCATGGAGATGAATACGACAACTTACTTCCACCAAAACCTCAATGAGGAAATCATTGTAGCCATAGTATGTACCTAAATCCAATTTGAGTTGCTCAATGTAATCCTTTCGTGTTTCCCCCTCTCGCCTTAAGGACTTAAAATTTGAAAGCACTCGAACAACTGAATCACATAGCTATAATCGATTACTACAACAAAGGATAAAAATAAAAGGAAAAGCCTAGACAGAGACCGGACTCACTCTCTTTTATCCGGCGTTGGAGACTTGGGAGATCAGGGGGTTGCCGCGCCTCTTCCTCAAGTTCCTACATTTTTACAGAGAGAAATCAAAGTAAGCACAAAAACAACTTCCTAACCAACTCAAAACAGTATAATAAAAAGAAATCCGAATTAACCACAAAAATAGAGCATCAAGTGAACTAAAACCTCCTCCGTTGGCAATCTGAACTCGTCAGCTTCTTCTTTGATGTTGAGCTGCAACTCAGCTTCTGCGTCTTCTTCTTCCCTCGCTTTTTCCTTGTCAATTGCTCTCGACTTCTCCTCGATGTCCGACACGTCCGAATCAGAATCCAAATCAGACCCCTTTTCTGCAACAATGCAACGATAACAAAGAAATTAAAATCCTAAATCGAATAATGCTTTTAGAACCACAGCACGCAAATATATATATATCACCTTCTTCGTCACTTCCTTGAAGAAAATCGTCCTTAAAGGGGTCATCTCCATCAGAAGACATATCCGAACCAGAATCTGGTCCCGCATCTTCTTGTTCTTCCATTTCTCCATCGCTTACATCGGAGTCGCTAAGGATATCGTCTTTTTTCGAGCTTTTAGCAGAAGAGGACACTTTTTTTTGCTTCTTTTTAGCATACTGTCCATCAAGGTTGCTGACAATACCCTCTTTTCTTGTGGATTTAGCAGGGAAAGAATCTCTCTTTTGCTTCTTCCCAGGTGGGTGTTTCTCCGGGGCTTTGCCCTTTTTCTTACCAAGCGAGACAGCACCCATTAATTCAAGCTACAAACACACACAAAGAAAGCAAAAAACACAGGCGCTTCAACTTTATATGACGAGTATTGAGATACTAGAGTATTACTTAGTACTCAAAGTCATAAATCACTGGGGAATACAATCAAACATGTGGTGAGCAATTGAATACCTGGAGCTGCAGCGGCTGAAACAGAGCGTACAAGCCGAGGAAGATGTTGAAGTAGAGGGTGCGGTAACTTGGCTGATAACTCTGGGTAAGCTAAGCGAGCCAGGCCAGTTCAGGTTGATGGAATACCTCTTGGGTTAGCTTAATGCTTTTTCAGGAATCCAAGCGAGGTCGTCCTAGTGGCTTGCTCCTTCCGTTCGCTGGTTCTCTTGTTTTCCTACTCAAGTTGGCTTCCCGGGCTGGCTGGTGTGCCTTTTTCAGACGGAAGCGGCTACTCCTACGTACAGAAATAGACCTGAAACAGTTGCTAGTATCAGTTACATAACCTGCTCTCCTTCTTCGTGCCTTTCGGGGAGTACACTACACACAACAACAATGGGCGAATTAGGGGAGAGGAGGAGAGGAGAGGCAAACGTCGAAACGACTACGACGGTGCAGGCTGCTAGGTTAGAAAGTCTGTTACTTGGCAGCTGATATTGGGCCACGTTATGTTATGTAGATTTAGAACCCAAATCCAGATGACATGCCCAGTGAAAATTGGGCCTACACCAACCGTACGAGAGAGGCCCAATTTGCCCTAAATCAAAAAGCTCACGTCAATAGTCCACAACCTTCCATACGTAAATTTCATAATCGTCCAATCTTATTTATTAGGTTTTTTTTTTGTGGGCACAATAATTCTTATCAGTATTCTTTTAGCGCTAATAGTTGAAAGTCGCTTAGCATATTTGAAAACTACCATTTGTTGTTATATGGGGGTCGTAGGTTTTTCCTTATTTGAATCCGATTGGAGTAAAAAAAAAATTGAAAAGAAAAATCTAAAATTCTTTAGTGACATGCTTTATTAGGTGTCTTATTCCACATGCATAAGCGATTGTGTTGAGTAAAACGCAGTACTTAACAAGCACAAAAAGCAATTTTATTTCAAAAATAGCTTGTGCAATGCAAGACTTGATACTAACACTTGGTACAATTGCTCGAGCAAAATATCCACACACCAAGCAATGGTGCGCCCAGCACGCCCAAACAAGCCCTCGCACCTGTGTATTCGTACACTCGTAAACTCCTCAGGCAGTTTCTTGGTGGTTTGCTCTTTCACAAGACCCACTTGTGTGTATCGCGGATCTCTTCGTTCTTTTCTGAAAATTGTGGAATACCTGTATCTAGCTTTCAATTCTAGAATTGATTGGGTTGGGTTGAGTGGTATGTTTGAATTTCAATGGGTTGATTAAAACAAAGTAAGAATTATTTATTTAAACAAAAAATAGAGTGGTGGCCGGCGATGACTACCAGCGACGATGGTGGCGACAGTTAGCAGTGATTTCGGCGGCTAACGATGGGGGCTGCCAATGGTTGTGGCGGCCGTGGGGGGTGGTGGAGGCTGTTAATGATGGTAACATCAGCTGAGCAGTGGAAGAGCTCAACTGTTCTGGTGGCAGGGACCAACAATGGCGACTGCTGCCGGTTGTGACAAATAACAGCGGGCAACATGTGGTGGTTCATATTTATAGAAGTTACTAATAAAATATGAATTTTAATGCAAATGTGTTTCAAAAGCTCAATCCATCCTAACCCATTTTGAAATTAAGTGGGTTGGGTTAGGTAAAAACTCACATTTCTTAGGTTGGGTTGATTAAATCCATCAAAAACTCAAGTTAAGTTTCACCCGAGTTTAACTTATGGATGTTAAACTTTTACATTCCATAAGTTGTAATATTAACCCATTTCACAAACAAAAAAAAAAGGAGAGTGAAAAATGTCACTAAACGCCTAGAGGTTAAGGTGTAATATTAGCGTGAGGCCACCAAGTATGGAAACACGTGAAATACATTATTTGCCCCCCCCCCCCCCTCCCCCCCTCTACATCACCAAACACCATTTCCTCCTCCCACCAATAGCTAATCACCCCCACTACCACCCCATCAAGAAAACCCTTCATTTCCCAATTTATCCCAATCGAGCCCTAAAAAGACACTGACATCCTCGTCAAGGCCCTGGAGCGACATCGCCAGCGGCAACGTCCTCCGTCAGTGGTGCATCGATGAAGATCCACTAGGGGCTGACCCGCTCCACTGACATTTTGCAATGTCCTCTCACGCTATGAGTAGGCTGGCATGTTTAGCGCCAAAGACTATGCCTCTGTATCTGGCGTTTGCGTAGCCACCTCGGTCGCGGTGCCTAAGCGCGATAGTGTGTTTGCATGCTTGCGTGTGCACGTCTAGATCTGCAAGTGGCAAATATGTGCAAGTGTCTGCTTACATCTCTTCAGGGGTGATGTGGTTGCCATGGGTGCATGGTGGTATGTTTGTTCATGGTGATTGCGGGTTTTCGTGGTTGTGATCGGAGGATGCGCTAGTGACCGGTGATTGTTACAGTGGCGGTGATGATTATACTAGGTCAACTCATTGCATAACGGGATGGAAAGGGACGGAGGGAAGTAAATTAACCTGGTCTTTTGCTGGAATTTACAGAATAAAATATGCTGGTGTATATAAAATTGTAGAAAGTACGAACGATGTTATAATCATGATATTTGTGTTCCATATTCTTAAAATTCAAGGTTGGCATGAGTCGAAGTGACTCAAACTCTCTCTCCAGTTCCCACCCCAAACCAATCACCTAGATGTGAACCTCCACCCCAATTCAAGAAACCCGAACTCCAATTAAAATCTTTCAAGTCCACGATGTTACACAGCATCAACGATGACAACTCGAACTTGGACATGGATGCCGAACTGGAACCACCCAGTGATGATGAACCAAAAGACCACCAAAGTGATAGCTCCACACAGAACAACATGCCAAAAATCATTTTATCACAAACCCTCAAAGCCAAAATTCGGCAGCCATGGCAAATAACCCTCATCATTAAAGTGGTGGGAGCAATTTACACTCCTTCAAACTTCAGACACAGACTCCATGGAATCTAGAAACCAACTGGGATCATCCAACTCATTGATCTCTCAAATGGGTTTTTTCAGTAAAGTTGGACGCTCACACCGACTACATAAAAGCCCTCGAACATGGCCCTTGGTTCATTGGAACCGACTACCTCTCCGTTCAACGATGGACACTAAACTTCAATCCCCACATAATCAACATCAACACCATGGCAGTCTGGATTCGCCTCAATAATCTCCCCTAGAATACTTTGATCGAGAAGTTCTCTTACTAATCGGAAAATCCATTGGTATACCCCTTCGCATAGATTCCATCACATCATCAATCATCTGAGGACGATTTGCACGTATCTGTGTGCAAATCGACACACACCATCCGCTTATTCGCCACATCCAAATTGGCAAACACCAACAAAGTATTCAATATGAGAACCTACTTGCCATTTTGTAGGAGATGTGCCCATATTGGGCACACGGTGGAATGATGCGATGGAAAAATTGGAACACCTGGCGAGATGCAACCAGATCGTGAGGACAGCCAAAATCGGCAAGGCAGTGCGACGAATCATCATACCAATGCCGCACATGATCCATGGACCATCATCACCAAACGCTGTAATCAACCAAGGGGTAGACGACCGCCAGCTTCTGTGTAAAAAATTCCTCACGATGAGACGCCGCCGATCTCCCTTCCCGAAACTAACTCACCAGCAGATCTGAGATAGAAGTAACAACGATCGGTGAACGCACTGTCATCGTCGATGAACCTTGAAGATGCCGCAGAAAGGGGAATTTTGGCAAACCCAACACCTTTCGTCAAGAGCATTACACCGCAAAACCTAGAATACCAGAAAAAAAGGCGGCTGAAAATCCACCGACCAAAAAAGATAAAATAAAGAGTCATCATTCGATTACATGCACCCCACCACGCTTGCCCCGAAAATCTGTATATCCAAAACTTTAGACCTCCAACGGGCCCACATAGAAACCCTTGACCGAACAAATCCACTAATTACTCTATTCAACTCACCGGAGAACCCGCAACAGGCCGCTTCTGCCACCTCCCTTATGGACTGAACCCCTGCTCTACCATCCTCCCCAAAATTTACTGCTACACTCAACATGGCAGAGAAACCACGATGCTCATACACCGCCATCCTTTCCGTCCCTAGTCCCCTATATAAAATTACACCGGGAAGAATTAATGAACCCTCATCTACCACCTACACCAAACCCATTCAAAGTACCAATTATGCTTCCTCATCAGTTGCTGCGTGCAAGACCACTCTAGTCCAATCACCATGCAAACCTATCCCCGATCAGTCAGGAGGAAAACTCGCACCCACCAAACTCTCACGGCTCTCCAAGCCTACAACACCATGGCCACCAAACCCTGACACATCCATTAACGCCGATGATCCACCATCACCACGTACCCGAACTCAACATCTCGGTGGCATTCCTGACCATCCCACTTCACCCTCTGTCACCACTTTTGAGACACACCTCTGACACCACCTCCAAGGGAAACCTTACCGATTTCACTGCTAACCCCCCAAACACAGCGCCCCCAACAGTTCCTCCAGCCCAACCTCATCCCCCTGAACCTGAATCTTCATCCTCCCCTTGCGGCAGTTCACCCGAACCCTAAATCCCAAATGAACCTACCAACCTTCTCCCCAGGCAACTAATCTCAAAGACCGGCAATCCTAAGAACCTATCGGCGTCGCAAT
This sequence comes from Escallonia rubra, assembly GCA_033065855.1. Taxonomy (NCBI): domain Eukaryota; kingdom Viridiplantae; phylum Streptophyta; class Magnoliopsida; order Escalloniales; family Escalloniaceae; genus Escallonia; species Escallonia rubra. The sequence goes on from JAVXUO010001359.1 coordinate 190,777, forward strand.
GGCCCCCACCACCAGTCACGCCTAGCCTCTCAGCAGCACACATGGACTATCCTCAATCGCCCGAAAGTCGACAACCGCTATCTAGCTCTAGACGATCTCGAATTGAAAGTCATTGCAAATCAAGAGTCGATGACAAACATCATTTTCTCGCACCTCACCCTAACTTTGGCCGTTACTGCCATGTTCTGTGTCGAGCCCGAACCGGCACCAACAAAATTCTTCCTCAATGCTCAGAAAATCAAAGTACCGAAGAGGGACCAGCTCATATGGCCAGGATGGATCGAAATCAATATGCACCCACTAGCCCAAACCATGAATTATGATCGCCATGACTACCTAAATCATGAACTGCATTGCATAGAACTGTAATGGCGCCGGGAACGGGAGCTTCAATATGCATGTCCGTGACATCATACAATGTCACAAACCTAGAATTATGATTCTCTTGGAAACTAAGATCACTTCAGCCACTGCAGAGAGTATTGCAAACTCCTTCGGATTTGCAAAGAACCATCGTATCGATGGATATGGCTACCGCAGCGGGATTTGGATGATGTGGCACCCTCACAAAGTGCAAATCAACGTCGTGCATGAATCACCACAAGCTCTTCACGCTGTGGTTCAGGTAAGTTCATTCCCTCCTTGGCTTTTTTCTGCAATTTATGCTTCACCTGTTAGTCACTTGTGTGATACGTTATGGTCTGACCTTCAAAATATGCATAAATCTTCCAATCTGCCTTGGTTACTTTTGGGCGATTTTAACGAAATCTTAGGTCAATCTGAAAAGCGAGGGGGTCAGGCTTTTAGACAGAGCCATCCTAAGGGTCTTTATCTGCTTATTGAAAATTTAAAGCTGATAGATTTAGGGTTCCAAGACCGACCTTATACTTGGACCAACCGTCGTTCTCTGCGACCTGACCACATCCTGGAACTCTTCGATCCTGCGCTGGCAAATGATAGCTGGCTCCAGCTTTTCCCGTACACGTAAGTTCTCTGCCTCCAAAGAACTCACTCGGACCATCACCCCATCATGCTTACAACAAATGTTTCTAATCATGATAATAAGCCTAAACCTTTCCGTTTCGAATCTACTTGGTTCTTACACCCGACTCTAAAACCGACTATCATGAGATCTTGGAATAATCCCTCGGGTGAATCAACTCCATCTCCCTACTAAAATGGCTATTCTCTCTGAACACCTTAAGGATTGGAGTCGCTCTACCTTTGGCGATATTTTTAAGAAAAAAAGGAATATTCTGGCTAGAATTGCAGGTATCCAAAAAAGTCTTGCAAAGAAACCTTCATGTTTCCTAGCCAACCTGGAGAACAAGCTCCAGGAAGACTTTCATTCCATCTTAGCCCAAGAGCGTGAGTACTGGAAACTCCGTGCAAAAATTCGTTGGGCCTGTGAAAGTGACAGGAACACCCACTTCTTCCATATTTCGGTTCTCAACCATCGTAGGAGAAATGTCATTTACCACCTGAAAAATGCAAACAATTGTTGGACAAGTGATAACAATGAAATTCAGAATCTTTTTATCCACCACAAGAAAATATGTATTTTGCGGCGGATTTTTAGCGACAGAAGGTATTCTGTCGCTAAAAAGGTCTTTAAGCGACGGAAGATCCCGTCGTTAAAAGTCCGTCGTTTAATACTATTACCAACGGAAGCCACCGTCGGTAAAAGTATTTGCAGACGGACTTTAACGGCGTACTTTTAGCGACGCAATTACCGTCGCTAAATATTTTTTAGAAATTTAGTATTTTTTTGAGGGTTTTTTTTAAACTATTTAAACGACGGAATAAAATCGTCGCTAAAAATTCCGTCGGTAAAAGTCTTTATAATAAGACCTTCACCGATGGATTTTTAACGACGGTGTTATTCCATCACTAAAGATCCTCGATTTAAAACCACATCTGATTTCTTTCTCTCTCCCCGTTTCTCTCTCTGAAATTCTTCTCTCACCCACCCACCGTTGTTCTCACCTCCGGCGACCCCTCTCTACGGCGACCCACATCCGGCGACACCCCCGTCCCCTACCCGACGCCGCGCCACCAAGCCTTCCACTGCCGCCGTGCCACAAAGCCCTAGTTGAATATGGACCACGAAGCCCACCACTGTCGCCGCACCACCAACGCCGCCGCCGTCGTCGTACCCACCTCGAGATCTGTATGTCAATTGCCCTAAATTAATCTTGTTGTTTATTTTTCAAAGTTGATTATCAAGCATTTGGCCATAATCACACTTCTACTTGTATAAGCTCTTCTGAATTTCAATGTACGTACATAAAACATTCGAATTTGTCTTCTCTGCCATGTATAATCTGAATTTGTTGTTAATCTGGACGTTTGGCCATTATTTTATCTTCTGAATTTGTTGATTATGAAGTATTTGGCCATAATCTGAATTTGTTGTTAATTTGTCTTCTCTGCCATGTATAATCTGAATTTGTTGAATAATCTGAACCTCCTAATTGAACCCTAAATTGAATGCCCCAATTCAACCAAACCCTAAATTGAACTAATTGAACCCTAAATTGAAGTAATTGAACCGTAATAAAATCCTAAATTGAATGCCCTAATCGAATCGAACCCTAAATTAAAATAATTAAATCCTAAATTGAATGCCTTGATCCAACCGAACCCTAAATTGAAATAATTGAACCCCCTAATTGAACCCTAAATTGAATGCCCCAAATCAACCGAACCCTAAATTGAATCAATAGAACCTCCTAATTGAACCCTAAATTGAAGTAATCGAACCCTAATTAAACCCTAAATTGAATGTCCTAATCGAATCGAACCCTAAATTAAACTAATTGAACCCCTAATTGAACCCTAAATTGAATGCTCTAATCCAACCGAACCCTAAATTGAACTAATTGAACCCTAAATTGAATGCCCAAAATCAACTGAACCCTAAATTAAACTAATTGAACCCCCTAATTGAACCCTAAATTAAAGTAATTGAACCATAATTGAATGCCCTAATCGAATCGAACCCTAAATTAAACTAATTGAACCCTAAATTGAATGCCCTGATCCAATCGAACCCTAAATTGAAATAATTGAATCCTAAATTGAATGCCCCAAATCAACCGAACCCTAAATTGAATCAATAGAACCCCCCATATCTGGGTTCCCAAAACCGCCTGGTAATGTTCAAGTGTACGTGGTTCGATGTCACATGTAGTAGAGGAATCCGTGTTAGCTCTCAAGGGATTGTAGATGTCAATGTCAAGTCAAGACTTGCATCAGACGAGCCCTTTGTGTTTGCTAGTCAAGCTGTACAAGTCTTTTACGCGGAGGGCGTCGCCAATCCCAAATCTCATTGGTATACAATTATCAAGTCCAAGAAATTGCCCGTGACATATGACAGTGAGCTAGACTCCTTTCAAGCCGACCAACCACATGTCTTGTTCTCTGTTGAGGTCAACAATGAGGAGGACGATCTTCCTCTTCCAACAACACTTCATGTAGGAGAAGAAGTCGAGATGATGATGCGAAAGACGTGGAAAGTGTTGGAGATGATGTAACTGAGTCTACTGATGAAGATGATGAATTAGAATATGAAGAGGACGACGAGTCCCACGAAGAAGAGGACGACGAGGAAAGTGATGAAGATGATGATGATTCTCAAACTGAAAATGATTGACTTGTAATGTTGTAACATCACGGAAAAAATGTAGAAACTAATTAGAACTTGGTTCATATTGATGTGTTTTTACACCTCCGTTCATATATATATAGTGTCGATGATGATTTTCTGCCAAATTATTATTTTTAATGTGTTAATGTCTTTGTAATTTATCTATACGAAGTCAGATATGGATAGGATACGGGCTATTCGTGGCTGGGCTGGACGCCGAGCTGCTTCCTCCACGGTGGGTCCCACCTCGTCATTGTGCACTGATGATGAGGCACAGAGTGCTCGCGTACAGCAGATGGGGCCCCAACTCCAGCCCCAGTTATCGCCCCAGCCGTCATCCCAGCCCGACGCAGATTCATCCCACACGCGCGTTGATTCTCCTTCTTCTGTGGGTTCTACCTCAGGTATAGTTGATAACGGTGTTTAGTACATTTTCGCTAGCCTTTGATTTAAAGTATATTTGAACTGTATTAATGTTTATGTTTTGTAGGATCTCGACGAGGCCGTGGTCCGACACACGGGGTACGCATCGACCCCCAGCGTAAACAAAGAGTTACGCTCACCCAGGAGGGCCTGTAAGTAAAAAAAAATCACATCATGCCTTATATTTTAAATTTTGGGGTGTTAATTTATATTTGAACTGTATTAATTAATTAATTTATTTCTTTGGAAGGATCCTGGAGAATCAGGCGAGGACGAAGATCGGCATTTTTGTGAAGGGCCAATTCTTCGAGCCACACCTGTACTGGAAGGATTGGGATGCCGCTGCGAGGGAGCCCCTATGGGAGGAGTGGCTGGTATGGTGAAGTATTTTTTCTGCGATAGTATTTGTTTAATTAGAGTTTGTTTTATGTAGTTAATTTGTGTTATTGAATGCCTTACAGGAGGGGTTCACATTTGACTCACCTGATCAGCAGGCACTGGGGCAGCATGCCTTCTTTGCTTACATCGGCAAGAATTACCGCCGATGGCTCCACGACGCACGGGACCGGGCGAAGAAGATGCTGCCCGAGGGTTCCCCGATGACGGAGATGACGAGATATCCCCCACATTGGATATCTCCGACTGTATGGGGGGAGATGATAGATCGGTGGGCTGCGGATCCAGGCTGGGACGCCAAGAGTAAAAGCGGGGCCGAGAACAGACAGAACAGAGATCCGACGCACACGGGGGGGTCGGTGCCACACGACATCGTCCGACACATGAATGCGGTCGAGCACCCGGATCTGGAGGAGGATGAGGTCGTAGCTCTGACATATAGTCAGACACACGTGCAGAAGAAGGACAAGAACGAGACGCACCGGGCGGGCGACTATATTTCAGATATTGCCCGGTGGATCGATGTGAGTGAATTTGTTTAAGTTGTTAATTTTTTGTCTTTCTATCCTCAATGTCTGTTGCGTTAATTAATGCCCTAACATATCTTTAAATCAGTGTTTTTGTAGGCCTCGTATGAACAGCTTAGGGGGTCCGAGCAACAGTCCGGACAACCATCAACGTCCACTAGTACGGGTTTGAGTACTGAGGCGTTGAAGCGATGGCTGGATACGCCGGATGTCATCAATCGGCCGAAAGGCCGCATACGCGGCCTGCCTAGCACGACTGCTCGTGTCGTGATATGAGCGTCCTTACCCCCCGCTTCCCCTCCACATACACTGGCTCCTCGGCATCCATTGGACGAGGAGGAGATCCAGCGCATTGCTTCGGTGGTGTTGAGGATGATTAGGGAGCGGGATCAACAGGGTACCGCTACTAGACATGCCAAGCCGGCCCCGGATCAGCAGGATCCAGATCTGGGACTTGGCAACCCCTGATGAGCCCCTTCTCGTGCCCGGTCCCAGCTTCCCCCCCCCCCCACGCCCGACTTGTACTTCTCTTCCCTCCCCTAACCTGCTGTATCCGGTTCCCGACTTGTACATAATGAGTATTTTTTATAATAAACATTTTTTTATGATTGATTATATATATTTCTTTGTGTATTGATTATTGCGCGTTGTTGTTGAGAAATGAAAATTTTATTACAGATCTGGGTAATATAAAATTTTAAAAAAATTTTGATTTTTGGCGACGGATTAATTCCGTCGTTAAAAGTGTTCATACGATCAGCTTTTTAGCGACGGAATATTCCGTCGCTAAAACATTTATTCCGTCGCTAATTTAACAAAACAGAAAATAAATTAAAATACTTAAAATATAATTAGCGACGGATATTCCGTCGCTAATTAATAAATAAATCCGTCGCAAAAAGTTAAATATTACACGACGGATTTGAAAATTCCGTCGCCAAACTATTAGTAACGGGCTTTTATACGAGGGACTTTTAGTGACGATAAATCCGTCGCGAAAACTTTAGTGCAGATTTTCCCGTCGCTAAAAGCCTTTTTTCTTGTATTGATCTCTCACCTAAAAGACCATTTCAAAGTCCAAGAGATCATCAGCCCACCCGGCTCCTAGCTTTGTCTGGGAGATTTCGAGGCCAATTTTGCGTTTTCTATGTTAAAGGAGATTTCCCTCTAATCTGGAAATTCGCTCTGCCCTTTTCGACATGGGCTCTGACAAAGCTCCAGGCCCGAATGCTTATCATCCTGGGGTCCTGCAAAAAATGTTGGGATGTTTTTGAAATAGACATTCTTTCTTTTACCAAATCTTGTTTTGAAAATCCCGGGAAACATTAATCTCACAAACATATGCCTCATTCCTAAGATTCAACAGCCAGAAACTTTGGCGCATTTTCGCCCCATTAGCCTGTGTAATACCAGTCATAAGATTATTTCTTACATTCTCGTCAACCGTCTGCATCCGTTCATTGACAAATTAATCCACCCAAACCAGACCAGTTTCCTCAAAGGGTGTCGCGCGGTTGATAATATCATTATTGCCAACAAAATTCTTCACTTTATCAGGCACAAAAAAGGTAAGGGGGGGTCTCTTTATGGCCAAGTTAGATCTTGAAAAGGCCTATTATCACCTCTGTTGGCAATTCCTCTTTCAAACCCTTCAGAAGCTGGGGCTTCCTCGCGAAACCATAAATTTGATCGTGAGTTGTGTTACAACTGTGCAATATTCTGTTCTTTGGCGTGGGCAATCATCGGAGACCTTTATTCCTTCATGCGGTCTCTGCTAGGGTGATCCCTTGTCACCATACCTTTTCATTCTTTGCCTAAATGAGATGTCCTCCCTTTTAACCCAAGCTGAGAAAGCTAAGCTCATCCAACCAATTAAGGTGGCTCGCTCGAGCATTAGCATATCTCACCTCATGTTGGTTGATGACATCCTTCTTTTTAGGCACGCTACCAAAGAAAACGAAAAAAAATTCATAAACACTCTAAACTACTTCCGCTCTTATGCCGACTTGCATATCAATCTGGCAAAATCCAAAGTTTTGTTATCCAATAACACTCCCTGTGATATTCGAAACTACTTCAAAGATACTATTAAATTCCTGATCACTGTTAAATTCGATAAATACCTGGGGGTTCCCCTGACTCAGGAGCGCATTGTCAGGGTCCAATTCTCCCATATCCTTGATAAAATTTAAATCAAGTTGGCTGCGTGGAAAATTACGAGCCTTTCTTTTGCGGGAAAGGCCACCCTTGTCAAAGCTTTGCTCAACTCCATCCCTGTTTATTCTATGCAAGCTTACATGATCCCTACCTCGATTGCTAATCTCATTGATAAGCTAAGTAAAAACTTCCTGTGGGGCCACTCAGAAAATGAGCACAAATGGCACGGCATCCACTGGAGCACAATCACCAAGCAAAAAATCATGGGCAGGCTAGGTATTCGCCACACAAGCTAAATGAATCAGGCCATGTTCATGAACCTAGTTTGGCGGCTTTGGAAACATCCTGACACCTTATGGGCTAGAGTCATTAAGCACAGGTACTTCCCCATTGACACCATCTAGACGGCTAAGGAAAAATCGTCGGGAAGTAGTTTTTGGAAGCAAATCCTTCACGCACGAGAAAAAATGCTTAACACTATTTATTGGAGGGTTGGAAATAAGGAAAACATATCTTTTTGGCATCATAAATAGCTCCCTTCGGGAAGCATCCGATCCTAATTCATCGGTCCCCTTCCCCTGCATACGGAAGGCCTAATGGTAAAAAACATTATTCGAAACCAAACTTGGGATGTTCCTGTCTTCAAAATTCTCGTACCTCACCACATCTCAGCTCAGATTTTTGACATTCCTATCCCCTGTCATTATGATTCAGCTGACACAATTTTATGGCCTTTGGATAAAGGTGAGTGCTCTGTTACTTCTGCTTACAATTCACTAAACTACAATGATAGCATGCGCCACTATAACTGGCAATGGATTTGGAAACTTCCTACCCCCCCTCGGATTAAACTCTTTATGTGGAAATGCAGCCACCTGGGGCATCCCCGTTAGATCCAAGCTCCCTTGGATTCAAAATCAGCTTTGTCCTCATAACTATGGTAAGATTGAGACTATTGACCATGCCCTTCGTCGTTGCGCTACCATCCATGATATTTGGAAGACTGTGTCTCCAAAAAAAACGTACAACAAAAGTAGAAACCTACCAATCAGCCTTTGGTGCAATTCTCTTGCCAATATTCACTCAACTACAGGCCCCTTGAAGCTCCCTTGGCCTACTTTCTTTGGTTTCCTACTATCTGTTATTTGGGATCACCGAAATAAACTTGCAATCCTCCAAATGTTGTTTCCTACCCATATCGAAATAATCCGGGAAACTACGAACTTGACCACAGACTACATTTTTTTTTGTCAACCGTTTGACTAAGTCTAACCCCTAAGTCCTTATTCGGCAAATCAACTGGATCCCCCCCTGGAAGGGTGGGTCAAAATTAACACGGATGCTAGTGTCAACAAGCGTATCGGTAGTTCTCGTGTCGTCGCTCTTATTCGTGACGCTAGTAGCCACTGGGTGATTAGGTGCTCTAGAACTCTTCGAACGCAGAATAGCCACCTTGCCGAGTGGTGGGCAATTCGTGATGGCCTAAGCCTCTCCTGGACCCAAAATTATCGAAACATTATTCTCGAGGTTGATGACATTAGTGTCGTCCACTATCTGTTAAATGATGTGCCCCCTGCCTTGCTATTTGACATTGTAATTCTTGATTGCAGGACTCTCCTTAAGCGACACTGGCAAGTGCATGTTTCTCATACCTATAGGGAAGCAAACTTTTGTGCGGATCGAATGGCCAAACAAGCAGGTGATCAGCAACATGCATACCATCTGTGGCAGCATGAGCCGATCTTTTTGAAAAACCTGTTACAAAATTATGTTAGTGGGAGAGTCACCCCACGATGTGTGACTCATTTTGCTGTTTAATTAAATAGTTTATCTTTTGCTAAAAAAATATATTCTTAAAATTCTAAACTGACATGCAAGTGAAGATGTTAGTTTCCAATCCGTTCAGTTGAAAGAAACCTAAAAGAGTTAAAAGTATCTAAGATGCTTTCTAAGTGCGTCGAGTGAAGCTATTTCCTCAAAATTACTACCTGTAGAGGCCGCCCAACTATCCAGGCAAAAGGAAGAAAATAAATAGAGGCACATTTATTACATTTTCTCATGCTGTAGCAATAAGCTCAATTGACATCAAATATCAACTTAACTTGGCAGCAACAAAATTGCTACAAGCCACGCGAGACATCAATTGAAAAGCTCATAATTCAACTAGTCCCTGCCAAAAGTTACAAAAATACTTTGACATTCGCAGCATACAAAACATTGTGGTACATATTGGCTCTTAACGAGACAAAAGGAAGGGGGAAGGGAGGGGATTATGTATGACCCTTAATTGCTGATGTCATCAAAGTGGTCATCAAAATCAATAACATTCATCCATTTTCCAGAATAAATGTAATCCATTAGGACTATTTGCTGATGACTCTTTCAAAGAAATACGACTTCTTCCATCGTATCCAACTAGCTTCCAATCTTAGATGCATCCCTTGTAAAAACCTTTTTTTATATATAAAAAAGGCTAAGGCAGAAGAACGAGCTTTGTTTTCAAGAACATCCAATTACGTAGAGTTGGTTTTGTCGATACTGCGGCAACGTACAAACCTCCATTATAGACAAGACATGCAAATGTGATCAAGAGAATATGAATTGGGTGCAAAAACCCTCTTACAATGATATATGTTAAATGGACTCATCATAATACAAGAAGTAGACACTTAACACTTGGACATAAGTACGAGATACGTGTTTGAAAATCTCGTGGGATATGTTACTATGAACTATAATGCTTATTTTAGTTTCTTTAGCTTTGAGATGAGATGAGTTCTCAATTAAAATCATGTGCTTCACATAAAACGTCATTTTATTGTAGAAATAACTAACAAGTAATAATAAATATTAATATTTTTGCCGTGTCCCGGTGTTTTGTGTTCTAAAAATTAGACGAATCCAATACTTAGACACGTAGCTGACCAGGACAATTGTACCGAGTCAATGTAACATGGCAATGATATCTAAATATGACTAACAAATGAAACAAAACTTCCATAGGATATTGCTTCAAGTATATGCTTGTTGAAAAACAACATGAACAAGCAGCTGATCAATAGAACAAATTTGGTCATATATTCCTCTTTACAAAACCAATATAATATGTCTACATTCTTTCTCATAAACATGCGTAAACAAACAAGTGACATCGACCATACGATTGCCGACTATAGGACTGGTATATTGATGAAGGTCAAAAGGCCTGTTTGTCTCATGCAAGAAGCATATGTTCAATTGTAGTCCCAAACAAAAAGTTACTCAAACAAGGAATTTAGCAACGATGCATTCTCATCGAAGCTGGGAAGTAAGACGAAGTGACGTAAACAGAAGCACCCATAATATCTTGCATTTACAATGGTTGTTGGAATTGATCGATCCAATCCAATTAAGTGGCCTAACGGGTCATACTAATGTTGACTATTTATTTGACTTGGACATTAATTAATTGATTAAATTGGCTAAATAACATTATGAGCCTATTTAATTTTAGCATCTAATACACTAATGATTTATTGTGTATAAAAGACTTATAGACCCTAATCTCTTAACTTTGATGAACGATTGGGATTTGGCAGGTTTTAAGGCTGATCTCACTACTCTCTCTATATAAATATCTCTTTTTCTTGGAGGTTAGAGTATCATAATGTTTAGCTACTATTTTGCCTCCTAGTCTAATAAAAAAAATACACAGCTCTATTCCATCATTAAGGATAGAGAAGAGTAGTGAAGATCAATACCAAATGGTACGTGTTCGCTTCCGCATCTTGGCGTTTTTTCATCATCGGAGTAAAACTCTTGGTAATCTATGATTTCTTTCGATTTCGGTGAGTTTGTAACCCTACTGTTCTTATGTTGATACTATTGTAAGATTCTGGTGATCTTGATTATGAGGTCAAGATGAATGAAATAATTTATAACACGTGGTATCAGAGCCACGTTGATCAATTGCATAAACATAGAATTTTTCTTTTGGGTTCTTGAAATCTTTCCGGCTGTGTGGCCTGTTGGCCGGCTTCGGCCGAGTGGCCAGGGGCGGAACTACGCTTGTACGAGGGGGGGCTATAGCCCCCCTTGAGATTTTGAATTTTTTTTAAAAAAATATATGTGTTTTTTAAATTTTCCACTTTTCTTTTCTCTCTCTCTCTCTCCTCCTCTCTCGGCCGGCTCATAGTCTCACAGTCACCGCCTCACCGGACAGTTGGACACCGGTCGGCGGTCGGTCGTCGTCACGTCGTGGCGTCAATGAAGCTCTCACGCCATCGCCGTGACGCCGACATCTCTCCTCCAGTCCTCATCTCTCGGCTCTCTCAGCCACCGCAGCTCACCACCCGCACGCCGGCACCACTCACCAACCCACGGCCACCGGTCGTCGGCTCAGCTGGGCTCTCATCAGTTGGTCGCCGTCCATCCTCTGATTCCAAAGCGCGAAGCCGGCGAAGGCCCTCCTCAGTCCGGCGGTCCCCACCCCAACTCCGGCCAGTCCCCACCCAACTCCGGCGACTCCGGCCAGAACAGATCTGGGCGGCAGATCTAGCTTAGATCTACCGTCTACGAGCCGGCGCACGAACCGAGGAAGTTCCGCCACTGCCGTTCGGCGGTCACGGCGCTTGAAATAGTGAAATTGCAGATCTAACTTTGAGTTTCAGTCACCGACAACATTGCGACAACGACGCCGTTATGATTTCTGAGGACCGAGGTCAGTGTGCATTTTGAACATTTTCTTTTGCTATTGAGAATTGATTATTTGATTAATAATTTTAGGTTGTTAGTTGTGTATTTGATAATTTAGATTACTAATTGATGCTTTATGGATGTTAATCGTGCATTGAGCACTAAGATTTGAGATTATTGATGGAGGTTGGGACCCAATTGAATTTTGTTTTTGTGTGCTATTTTACTTATAAAAATATTTATCTCCTTCGGTATATTTTTAGCCCGGGATAAATCCTGCTTCGCCACTGCGAGTGGCCGTGTGTTTGTTGGCGTTGAAGATTTGAAATTTTAGGCTGGAAAATTAGCCATGTGGCTTAATAATGGTCTTTTAAATGGCCCACTGAAATCGGGCCAAAGCAGTCCTTTTTGTGGCCTTGTGGTGGTGATTTGAAGGGCCTGGCACCATGTTGAACCAAAATGGGCCTACTGAGTTGGGCCTGTTCGGCCAGAATTAGGCATTATATTCTGTTAGTTGTTTTGGGCCCGTTTTGTGGCCTGAAGCCATTGGCCCTTGTGGCTAGTGGATTGTTAAGTGGGCCGAAGCTGTTGGGCCTTAAAAGGCCTGTTAAAGGGTCTGCTGTCTACAGCAAAATTGGGCCAGTTAGAAGAGCCTGTGTAGGCCTCCGAAGTGGGCTGTTTTGGCCACTTAAAAGTGGGCCTGTAGCTTACGGATTAGGCCTGTTTTGGCCATTTTAAAAAATGGATTTTTGGTAGGACTTGTGCATTTTAATTGGGCCTTAAAAAATAAAATTTGTAAAGCCGCTTTTGCTTTAATATTGGTTTATTTAGGGATACTGATGAATATAACGTACCAATATTATTATAATTTCAAGAATTAGTCTAAAATTACGAGATTATGCTAAAATCTTATACTTCGTTTGGCATGTCTGGACTATGATAATGAACTTTAAATAATTAGTGGTTCTTACTTATTTTGGCAGTAAGCGGCCCAACGGAAGTTTATTGTCTTTTATAAGTTGAGATAATGATAAACCACATCACGTTACGCTTATTAGTTAAAATATTAATCGGCCCAACGAAAGATTATATTTTAATTTTTAAGCGAAAATAAAGGAAATAATAAGTTGCATGGGTCAAATTATTTTCTGCCCAACAGTGATATAATTCGTGCTCATGTTGCTTTTAATGATTACCAAATTGTTAAGGATGGAAAAACACTTGTATGTTAATAACCGGCCCAATGGAAGGTTATAAGTGATATGTTAATTTTTTCCTTTTGAGAAAAGTTTTGTGTATTTACCTTTTTCATACAAATAAATTGTTTATCCCTCAATTTATTTTATTATGTTAAATGATGAACTTACTGTTTTCATCATGTGGGTTTTCGATACTAACGTGCATGATTATTGTTATTATTTAGCGTATAGTCCTGCTGCAATTACTGGCTATCTTTCCTCTATTGAATCATTGAGCGACACCAATTTTAGAAAATGGAAAGAGCATATTAGCATAATTCTTGGAGTTATGGATTTGGATTATGCTTTACAGGTTGACACTTGTGCTGCCCTTACGGCTGAAAGCTCTACTGAGCAAAAGGCGGCTTATGAAAAGTGGGAGCGTTCCAACTGCATATCCCTAATGATTATGAAATGCTCTATTACGACTGCTATTCGCAGAGCCATTCCTGACTCGGATAATGCTAAGTTGTACCTTGCTCATATTGAAGAACAGTTTCAGGGTTCTTCCAAGGCACATGCTACTACTCTCATCACTAAAATGGTTACGCTCAAGTACAGTGGATCCAATGGTGTTCGTGAGCATATTTTACAGATGAATGATATGGCTTCTCAACTAAAAGGTTTGGACATGGAAATCTCTGAAGGTTTTCTTGTGCACTTTGTTATGACTTCCCTTCCTGCGCAGTTTGATCCTTTTAAGATCAACTATAACACGCAGAAAGAGAAGTGAAAGATGAGCGAGTTGATTTCCATGTGTGTCCAAGAAGAAGAGAGGCTAAAGTCTGAACAACCTGATAGTGCTCACGTTGCCATAATTGATCCATCTAAAGGAAAAGGAAAAGGAAAAGGAAAAGGAAAGAAATTTGGCAAAGGTAGCGTGCAAGGGAATAAGAGTGCTTCTGTAACCAAGACTGACAAGGCAAGCTCTTCTGGTACCAAGGGTTCTTCTGGTCCCAGGTGTCACTTTTGTAAAGATAAAGGACATATGAGGAAAGAATGTCATAAATTCAGAGAGTGGTTGGAAAAGAAAGGTAATTTATCTATTTGCGTTTGTTATGAGTCTTATACAATTGATGCTCCTTTAAATACATGGTGGGTTGACACAGGTGCAACTGTGCACATAACTAGTTCATTGCAGGGATTCCTTTCCGTGAAGAAGTTAAACAAATGGGACCGTAATGTTCTAGTAAGAAATTGAGAGAAAGCTCAAATTGAAGCTGTAGGAACTCTCCGTTTAGTTTTGGAGAGTGGCTTCAATTTGAATTCAGTTGATACTGTTTATGTTCCCAGTATGACTAGAAACCTTATTTCTGTTTCTCGACTTGACGCTTATGGTTATTCGTTTAAGTTTGAGAATAAAGACTTCTCTCTTTTTCTTTACTCTAGAGTTATTGGTTTTGGTTTGTTGGAGGGAAACCTCTACAAATTACTTTTGAATGCTTCTTTTACTGAATCTTTGAAAACAATGAACGTGAATAATGTAGTTGCTAAAACTTGTGGTAAGAGAAAAAGAGATGATGAAAATTTCGCTATATTGTGGCATGAACGTCTAGGTCACATATTACGAGGCAGAATGGAACGCCTTATTAAGGATGGAATTCTTCATTATTTAGATTTCTCAGATTTTGACGCATTTATTGAATGTATTAAAGGAAAATTTGTAAAAGGCAATAAATGTGGTGCCACTCGAAACACGTGACCTTTAAAGGTTATCCACATTGACATTTGTGGACCTCTTCCTACACCAGGTATTGGTGGTCATAGATACTTTATTACCTTTATTGATGGCTACGTCATTCATGAAAAATACGACTCACTTGCCATGTTTAAGACTTACAAAGCCGAAGTTGAAAATCAACTCGACCTAAAGATTAAAGTTGTAAGATCTGACAGAGGCGAATAATATTATAGAAAAATCTCTGAAACGGGTCGTACCCTAATCCTTTTGCCTTGTATTTGGAAGAATGTGGCATCGTTGCTCAGTATACAATACCAGGTACACCCCAGCAGAATGGTGTAGCTGAACGGCGAAATTGTACCCTCATGGATATGGTACAAAGTATGATATGCCAAAGCACTTTACCAGAGTTTTTGTGGGTTGAAGCATTTAAAACAGTTGTGCATATTCTTAACAGGGTTCCCAGTAAGTCTGTGTCTAAAACACCTTTTGAATTGTGGACACAGAGAAAATCACGTTTAGAATATTTTCATATGTGGGGCTGTTTAGCTGAAGCAAAAGTCTACAATCCACATACTAAGAAACTTGATACGATGACCATAAGTTGTCATTTTATAGGTTACCCTGAAAGGTTTAAGGGTTTCAGATTTTATTGTCCATCACATACCACTAGAATTGTTGAAACTAGGCATGCAGTATTTTTAGAGATACTGAGTATAGTGGGAGTAGTACACCAAGAATAATAAACCTTAAGGAAATTCAGGATCGTGTTTCTATTCCTGTTATCCAAAAGGTTGGTGCGCCATTACCTCATATAAATGATAATGATGCACCCGAGGTAGTACCTAATGATGTGCCCCCTATTATGGATCATGCTCAAATTCCTGCTAATGAGCAACCTTTTTGAAGGTCAGGAAGAGAGAGACGGACATCCATCTCTGATGACTATATTGTGTGACTATAATCTAGGCATAGGAAATGATCATACATCCTTTAAAGAGGCTATTATGAGCGATCATTCAACTCAATGACTTGAGGCCATGAAAGATGAGTTAGAGTCAATGAAATAAATAAAGTTTGGGACCTTGTTAACTTGCCTGAAGGGGCCAAAGCTGTAGGCTGTAAATAGGTCTACAAACTAAGCTAGATCTTAAAGGTAATGTCGAAAGATACAAGGCTAGACTCGTCGCTAAAGGTTTCATTTAATAGCGGGGATAGATTATAATGAAAATTTTCTCCTGTGTCGAAAAAGGATTCCTTTCGAATAGTCATGGATTTAGTGGCTCATTATGATTTAGAGCTACATCAAATGGATGTAAAGACTGTATTTCTTAATGGTGACTTTCATGAAAATGTCTATATGATGCAACCAGAAGAGTTTATGGTTGAAGGCAAGGAACATATGAAATATTTGTTGAAGAAATCCATATACGGATTAAAGCAAGCCTCTAGACAATGGTATCTTAAATTCCATGATGTGATCAGTAAATTTGGCTTTAAAGAAAATGCAGTGGACCAATGTATATACCTAAAGATCAGTGGGAGTAAGTTTATCATTCTAGTTTTGTATGTAGATGATATCTTACTTGCTAGTAGTGATATGCATATGTTGCATGAGACCAAAAATTTTATGTCTAAGAATTTTGATATGAAAGATCTTGGAGAGACCTCTTACATTATAGGCATTGAGATTCACCGATATAGGTAGCGTGGAATATTGGGATTGTCCCAAAGAGCCTATATTGATAAGGTTCTGAAAAGGTTCAATATGCATAATTGTGCTCCCACTGTTGCCCCTGTTGTTAAGGGTGACAAATTTAGTTTGCTACAATATCTTAGGAACCAACTGGAGCAAGACGAAATAAAGCGTATTCCCTATGCATCAACAGTAGGGAGTCTTATGTATGCTCAAGTCTGTACTCGCCTAGATATAGCGTATGTTGTTGGCATGCTTGGACGTTGCCAAATAAACTTAGGAATGGGTCATTGGAAAGCAGCCAAGAAAGTCATGCGCTACTTATAGGGTACCAAGGATTTCATGCTTACCTATAGGAAGTCAGATAACCTTGAGGTTATTGGTTATTCTGATTCTGATTATGCAGGGTGTGTAGACACCTTTAAGATTATTAATTAAGTATCTCGTTGTGAGAGATATAATCCAGAATCACATACTGTCTATTTAGCATATAAGTACGATCGCTATGTTAGCGGATTCCATGACGAAAGGCTTACCACCCAGTCTCTTTAGAGAATATGTTGCTAGCATGGGTTCGGTTAATAGCTTTTCCTTTTAATGGTGGGATTTTGATTTGAGACATTTATTTCCGTGATCACCTTATGTTATGGATTCTGGATATTATGATTATGGTTTGTTACTTCTCGTTAAAAGTGCATATTTGAAGTATTATGAAACAAACACTCATGTAAGGATCACATGAACTCGTTCATATTGTTATTTATTATGGAACGATGCAGTTCATGTCTATTAAGCTGTTTGACAGTCATATTTGACAAAAGTTCTGAGATTGTAACCGGAAAACGGTGCTCTGGCATTGAGAGGCATGGGTACCATCTTCGATTCATTTTAGTATTTTTGTTAAATTTGGCCTAACTTACGGGATCTTTTGTTCAATTTCGTTATGTCAAAACTTATGACGTTAACCTTAGTATAACCCTTGGCCAACTGGGAGAATATTGGAATTGATCAGTTTAATCCAATTAAGTGGCCTAATGGGTCATACTAATGTTGACTATTTATTTGACTTGGACATTAATTAATTAAATTGACTAAATAACATTATGGGCTTATTTAATTTTAGTATCCAATACACTAATGATTTATTGTGTATAAAATGTTTATAGACCCTAATCTCTTAACTTTGATGGACGGTTGAGATTTGACGAGCTTTATGATTGATTCCACTACTCTATCTATATAAATATCTCTTTTTCCTGGAGGCTAGGGCATGATAATCTTTAGCTACTCTTTTACCTCCTAGTCTAATAAAAAAATACACAACTCTATTCCATCATCAAGGATAGAGAAGAGTAGTGAAGATTAATATCAAGGGTACGTGTTCGCTTCCGCATCTTGGCATTTTTTCATCATCGGAGTAAAACTCTTGATAATCTATTGCTTCTTTCGATTTCGGTGAGTTCGTAATCCTATTATTCTTATGTTTATGCTATTGTAAGATTATAGTGATCTTGATTATGAGGTTAAGATGAATGAAATAATTTCTAACAATGGTATCAATCAAGATAAGTACAAACATGAATATGACCCAAGATGAATACCTGAAGGTAATATTAATATGTACCGGTCCTTCTATGCCACATTTCAACTTATGTTACTTGGTACCAGACACAAAAATTGTCAAAATACAAAGTTTCTCACTCACGGTACGAATTCACTAGCATTTTCCCCGATTGG